>JAMWEH010002506.1:0-13889 GCA_024721245.1 Mitragyna speciosa | reverse complement strand
AATTGGATTTTAGCGCAAAAAATGTATTTTAAGAAAAAATGTATTTTAAAAAGAAAACAAAGTCGAGACTAAAAGTGTGGCAGTTTTAGCCAACTAATTTTGAAAAAATGTTTTATTTTAAAATGGAGTCGCCACTTGGTATTGAGTTTGGGTGTACCAAGTCAATTCGTTTAACAAAACAAAAGTAAAATTTTAGAAAAATCATTTAAAACCCTTTTTTGACTACAATCTACAAAAAATGAGAGAAAAGGGTCCGGGAGTCACATTTGAAGAAAGGGAAGGCAAAGGCTTGTGCCTAAGGCATCCTTTCTACCTAGTCGAAGCTAGTTCCGATGTTTAGTCAAAATTTCCTAAATTAACCCTAAGTTCTATCGCGTTTAGATGTATCTAAATTAATGCAAATCATAAATCTAAATGTGGTATCGGGAGGGTCAAAATGTTTCGTCAAGGCTTGGTCTGAATTATCGCATTAATTGGGAAACCCGAGTCGAGACCTCGAGGGAGTCACGAGTGTGAACACAAATTGAAATGCAAAAAAGAAAATAGTATAGATAGTAAGTGTCAAAGAAAGTGGGTATGCAACATAACGGGTACGGGGGACTAATAACTCATGACTGAATGTTCCTACTCACGGAGGGAGGAACGGCATGTACGCTATCGCTTTCCATATGAGTAGGCGACTATTTCTAATCGGAGCACAGAAAATGATCTAAGTTCTAAGTGAAATGCAATCTAGATGTCATGCATTTGAAGATGTGTCAAAAATAAATAAATAATAGTAATAATAATAAAAATCATGCAAAATGGAAAGAAAACTAAAAATGTGTGAAGTAGGATGTAAAATGCACACGAGTGCTGTTAGTGTATGCCCTAAAACCAAGATGGTTTAAGGTGTTTTATATATTATATTTATCCATGTGGTATTTTTCTTTATCGTCTATACTTGTATTTCCATGTTACTTGTTTGATTGATAAAGTCCTTAGAATATTGACCTTGTATTAGAGATTGTAAGGGTTACAATTATGAGACTCTAATGCATAAAATCATATTCTTAAATATCCCTAGTCGTAGTATTAATGAGATTGGATATCATTAATATGGATAGACTAGCACATACTTTGCCTCTACTTATGGTAAGTAGTAGTTGATCTCATTGACTATGGTGTGCGTGACACTTAAGCTAGTATGTGGATGCTTGTTCGAGAATAAGTTCATTGGATTGATCCGCCAAGAGTTTCAACTATAGTGTCAATAGTTGAACTCTTAATGGCAATGGTGTAAGTGATCCTTTGACTTGAGATTACCATAGTATCTTGAGTGTGGATTACTATACTTTGACTCTATTCCTCGGTGCCCGTAAAAGGGTAGCTCATAGGTTAGAGATTGGGTATAGTTTGAAGCATGGAAAGATAGTGAGTAATCAATATAGGATTCACCACTCCTTAATAGGAGAGTATATCCCTTAATGGCCACTTGTTGGAAATATTAACTCATAAATCTTCTGCAGAAGTGATAGTATAACTTGGAAGTAGTTTCAAGGTTATACATCATGGAGAGTTATATTTCTGGAACAAGAAAATATAAATTACTCATTTAAAAGTATGCACTATACTTTTAGACTAATTGGGATATAGTGTGGTGAAAGGATATTAATTACACGGTAACATTGTCATTGAAGGGTATGGTCTACCATATGACTTTCCTATTCACTTGGGTGGTCATGATGCATTGCTAGACGCCACTCATGATCTATAAGTATGTATTGATTAATTAGTGAATTAATGATAAATTAAAAGTGTTTAATTTATCTAGCTCAATTAATGAGTTATAATTTATACTTATTGCCAACGTGAATGGAACCTAATGGGTCACACACATAAAGAACAAAATCTTTGGGTTAAAATGTAATTAAGATAAGTATGAGATACTTATGGGGTTAATTTATGAGATAAATTAACTTAAAGGACTTATTTATAAATATTCTAAGTCTTGCAGGAAATTAGTTTCCTAAAAGAAATAAAGTAACTAATTGGTTTCCTTATGGAATAGATTTCCTAAAGGAGAAGGATTAGCTTAAAGTAAGTTGCCTAAACCTTCTTGGTTTCTAATTAGCTTTATTTCCTAAAAGACTAGATTACTTCCTATATAAATAGGTTCATGCTTTGACTCTTGGATTATTATTGTAGCACAAAAGAAAACTAGTGAGAGAAAAATTGAAGAGAAAAAGTCACGCCACTTTCTCTCTCTAGGCGTCTCTCTCTCTCTCTCCTAAGGGTTAGGTTTTTCTTCTTCTTGTGTTCTTAATAATTCAAGGGAGCTAGCACTCAAAAGTCAAAGCAAGCAAGCCTATAAGGTTCCCAAAGAAGTTGTTCGTGTGGATATCGTTAGAGGCACTACGTTTGGAGGGCTTTTCGTGGTAGATCTAACATCTTCTTCGAAGGATCTTTGCCTAGAAGCATAGAAATCTTCTGTGCTTAAGGTAATTTTCATGCAAACCCCCTTGTTAATCATATAGATATGTCAAAGAGATCCATGGTTAAGGTAATAAATTTTTATTTTTCCGTTGCGTTACCTTACAGTGGTATCAGAGCCTTCTTTGATTATATCTATATGATTTGTGTTTATTTAGTTGTCACAAATATGGATGGTTTGTTCTTGATGAAATTTGTCTCAAAAGCATTATAGGAAAATCAAGAGTTTGATTTTTAAGAAAAGTTCTTGATTGTTTAAAAGGTGTTTTAAATAATTAAGATAAGTTCTTAAGGTTGTTTTTATGGTTTCTAAATTGTTTTTTTTACATGCTAAAAGGGTTTTAACATGTTTTGATTCAAAAGAGTTTGAAAAACGCCAAAGAATTTCAAAGATCGTATTTTCTGGACACAAACCGCGCGAAAACTCGCCCGCGTTTTGACCCGCGGTCAAAATCCCGTAACTTCTGTCCACAAACCGCGGATGAACCCGCGCACGTTTTGTCGCGCGGTTTGTAGGCAGAAATCTAGCGGGATTTTTCCTATTTTTTGAAAGAACGCGAATTTTGATAATTTCTCAAATAAAACACTTTCCAATTTTAATTGTTAAGATTTGGAAAGTTAAAATTTGGAAACCTATACCTTCTATAACTATATTTTTGAGACAAATAAATTTCAAGAGCATTAATCTAATTTATTTAGACCATATGATTTATGACTAGAATTAAATAAATAAATTTATTTAATTGTTAAATAGTATGATGGCATGGTGGATGATTATGGACTAGACCAATGCGATTGAATGGTTATTACTTCTTTTATGGTTGGCTTGTATTGGTTTTATAAATAGGGCCTGCGTGTCCTTCCCTCTCTATTTTCTGATGTAATTCTCTTCTCACCTAAACTCCCCTCGAATGTAAATCGAGGTTTCTTAATCAATACTTGTAATGTACAAAGTATAGGTCAGGAATAGGTTTAATTTTGAATTGTATAGACTAGAATTACATATGTAATGTACAAGAAGATGGAGGTGGCACCAAGGAGCAACCAAGGAGGCACATCAAAGAGTTGAGACGTCCCCTAGGAATTTTTAACCAAATATTTTCTTCAAGGCTCGAAGAAAATATTATTAGTTAAAGTCCATAATCATCCACGTTTATTATGCTTTTATTTTATATGATTGATATATTTTAATTGCATAATATGATGAGACATTAATATTTAAACTAAAATCCCTCAATATCAAATATTAGGTCATCTATTTAAGTTGCCTTCCATTATTATAACAAAAACGATGAGTTCCTATTAAGGTTGACACGTTGGCCTCCGTCAAGGTCACCTTACTCGGAATATTTTTTTGTTATGAGATGTGATCTCTGAATAATGGGTTTGACTTAACAAAAATTACATAACGAGTTTGGCCTCCGTCAATGTTATGATATTTTTGAGGCAATGTTGGGTAATACATAAGATGTAAATTTCAAAGAGTTGATACCCAACTATCTAGGAGTCACAAGGGTTGTGATTGATAAATAGTTATCTACCTAATCGAATTTATCTTTGGGGCATTGGCCTCCGTCAAACCCAAAGCTAATTAGATGGGATCCTAGCCCACTAGAAATCTCCAACGGATTTCCGAATCAACATTGAGGGTTATTGATTTGAAGTAAAATAGTGGAAGAAAACCAAATAAATTTACGAATCCACATTTTTGGTTTGCATATAACATAAAACAAATACTTATTTTCTGTCTTTACTTTTTGTAGAATGTCTAACGTGAATTTGCGACCGATTCTTGACAACAAACTCAATGAAACCAACTTTGAGGACTGGAATATCAATTTGAGAATTGCTCTCAAACATGAAAAAATTGAGTATGTCCTCGATAAACCCATGCCCCCTCCTCCACCCACTACTGCATCACAAGAGAACATAGATGCATATGAGATGCACAAAGCCGACAATGATGCTGCAACATGTATCATGTTAGCTGCTATGTCCCCTGCATTGCAAAAGCAACATCTTAAGATGGATGCTCCGTCCATGATTGCGCACTTAAAAGAAATGTTCGATGCACAAGCTAGGACTGAGAGTTATGAGACCTCAAGGGAGCTTTATCAATGCAAGATAGCAGAGGGATCTTCAGTGACTACCCATGTACTGAAGATGATTGGGCTAATTGAAAAATTAGCTGATCTGGGACACGTTTCTGACAATGAGTTAAGTATTGACTTAATTCTTCAGTCCCTCCCTGAGAGCTATTCACAATTCATCCTGCACTTCAACATGCGAAAAGTTGAGTGCACGTTGACTGAATTGATGAACATGCTCAAGAGTGCTGAGCCTAATCTTAAGAAGGAGAAGGGCACCGTTATGCTTGTCTCGGGCTCCAAGAAAAAGAAGCCCAATTCTGGGCTTAAGAAGTCCAAGAAGAAGAGAACCAAGCCTAAGGGTGGGGTTAAAAAGGACAAACCCAAAGGCACATGCTTCCATTGCGGACAAGATGGGCATTAGAAGAGGAATTGCAAGGCCTACCTTGACTCTCTAAAGTCAAAGAAGCTTGGTGAAGCTTCAACCTCTGGTATGTTTATGATTGAGATTAATTTGTCTACTAACCAAGACTCATGGGTATTAGATACCGGATCTGGATCTCATATTTGTAATAATATGCAGGGTCTTAAAGATAGTAGATTCCTGGCAAAGGGAGAGGTCGAGCTACGCGTAGGGAATGGAGCAAGAGTTGCTGCATTAGCCGTAGGAACCTATGTACTCTCTTTGCCCACTGGGCTTATTTTAGAATTAAGAAACTGTTATTTTGTTCTCGTGCTTACAAAGAACATCATTTCTATCTCATTGTTAGATTTGGATGGTTTTACCATCATTCAAAGGAATAAAAGTTGTTCTTTTTCACGTGATGGTATTACTTATGGTACTGGTACATCAATTAATGGTTTATATATTCTAGATGAACAAAAGTCCATTCTCAACATAAACACCAAGAAACAAAAATTAGATATTGTTAACCAAACATACCTTTGGCATTGTAGACTTGATCATGTAAATGAGAAACGCATATCCAAGTTACATAAAAATGGATACTTGGACTCATTTGATTATGAATCATTTGGGACATGCGAATCTTGTTTACTTGGTAAGATGACCAAGACACCTTTTTCTGGAAAGGGTGAACGTGCTAGTGATCTTCTTGGGCTTATACATACTGATGTTTGTGGCCCAATGTCGATCCATGCTAGAGGTGGTTTCTCCTACTTCATCACTTTCACGGATGACCATTCTAGATATGGTTATGTGTTTCTAATGAAGCACAAATCCGAGGCCTTTGAAAAGTTCAAAGTCTTTAAAGTTGAAGTTGAGAAACAACTTAGCAAGAGTATCAAAACACTTAGATCTGATCGAGGTGGAGAATACTTAAGTCAAGAGTTCCAACTATATCTAGAGGAAAATGGGATTATTCCTCAATGGACTCCTCCATACACGCCACAACTAAATGGTGTGTCTGAAAGGAGAAATCTGTTGATACCACACCTTATGAGATTTGGTATGGTAAGAAACCAAATCTTAATCATTTAAAGATTTGGGGATGTTCTGCTTATGTGAAGCGGAACATGTCAGACAAGCTAGAGGCTAAGTCTGACAAATGCTTGTTTGTGGGGTATCCTAGAGAGAGTCGTGGATACTACTTCTACAATCCTCTTGAGCAAAAGGTGTTTGTTTCAAGACATGCTACTTTTCTAGAAAAATTGTTTATTCTTGAAAGAAGTAGTGGGAGCAAAATAGAACTTGAAGAAATTCAAGAACCACAAAATAGTCAACAGTTGGAACAAGAGCTTATACCACATGTTGATGAGGCGCAGTCGGAAGCTCAAGTTACACAAGAACTTCGAAGATCTAGTAGAACACGTTATCCTCCTGAGAGATATGGATTTCTCATTAGCGAGAGCAATGATGTATTGGTCATAGATGATGATGACCCTACTAGCTACGAAGAAGCTATGTCTAATGTAGACTCTTTGAAATGGCACGAAGCCATGAAATCCAAAATGGATTCCATGTACGAGAACAAGGTATGGACCTTGGTCGAGCCACCTGAAGGAATAAAACCCATAGGGTGCAAGTGGGTCTTTAAAAGAAAGACTGACATGGATGGTAATATTGTTACCTATAAAGCAAGGTTAGTGGCAAAAGGTTATAAACAAAGGCAAGGAATTGACTTTGAAGAAACTTTTTCGCCGGTAGCTATGCTTAAATCTATAAGGATTTTGCTTGCCATAGCTGCTTATTATGACTATGAGATTTGGCAAATGGATGTCAAGACTGCATTCCTTAACGGGAATTTGCAAGAGGATGTGTACATTGTGACGCCCCGGAAATTCGCACTAAAAAGATTATTTGATTTATGTTATGTTTATTAGTAGAAAAAAAAATGAATGAGAAAAGAAAAGAAGAGGGAAATTAAAGTGCATTTAATAGGGCATTTCTTTTATTTAAGGTTTAGTGTTAATCTTTGGTTTAATAGTTGAAAAATGTCTTAAGTTAGTTAGGTTAACTAAATGAGATTTTGTATGATTAAGTGGTACACCTAAGTACCAAACTTGGGTTAATTTTATTGGTCTATTAGTTTACAATAGTGTGTAATTTTGACTAACCAACTCTACCATTATTAAGCCTTTTGACTAATTGAACTTTAGCACAAAAATTAACTTAAAATTTTCACTTAAACCCTTGTCTTTTCCCCACCATATGGCCGGCCCCTCTTTCTCATTTTTTCCTCTCTTTTGTTTTAAAATTTTATGCTACAAAACTTGCCAAATGTTAAGTGTTAGATTATTAAAAATTTGTACCAATTATATTTAGCCAACTAGTACCTATTATGCCAAAATATCTACACTCTAGCTTGACTCTTGTTTAGTTCTAATTGGTTGCACTTTCTTCCCATTATTCTTTTATTCTTTTAATCTTTCTTGACCTAATTCTCTTTCATTTTATTCTCTCTTGTCCGAAATTATCTTCCATTTTTACTCCCTTGGCCGACTCTCTCCATCTCTCTCTCTACCCTCCCTTGTTCTTCATTTTCTTGGAGCTCTCTTCAATTTTAGACAAATTCCACCATAGAAAGTGAGGTTTTCTTCTTCCTAAGCAAGGTTCTAAGCTTGTTTAAGGTATGTACTATGAACTTTTGCTATTAATTTCAAGTTTATTTAAGTTTTATTTAAGCTTTATTTAGGGTTTTGTACAAGTTTTACTTTCACAGTCATACTGGACCAGTTTTAGTAAAACGTTCATAACTTGATATAGATAACTTGGATTCGAGTGATTCTTGTTGTTTTGGAAACTAGATTGATAGGGCTTTCCAACGGTATAAGGCTTGCACTGTGGTTCGTTGTGTATTAATCGCAGAAAGTTTGCAAAGTTGGCTGAAAATTCGGTTCTGCGTGAAACAGTTTTGATGATGAGCCAACTTGAGGGATGATTTTGAACCTGTTCTAGTTGGAATTTGGATTGCTGATCTTCACGAAAGTTGTAGCCCTATAAACGTACTTTAAAACCATGTAATCATAATTCCTTAGTTCTTGATGGATTGACCCCAATAATGGTACGAAGTTGGCTGAAAACCAACCCTGTGCAAATTTGGGTAATGATTCTTGGAGTATAATTCTTGATATTTAGTGGAATTTTGATTGAATTTGAGCTTGGATTGAACTAAGAAGTTGTAGAACTTGTTGAATTATGGGTTGATGATTGAAATCTTGATGGAAAACAAAGTTGGATGGCCGAAAATTAAGGGGAAATAATGCCAAAATTTTGTTAGAAAACCCTAAACCCTAAATCCTAAACCCTAGAACTAAAACCCTAGAATTTAATGGGGTATTTCTTGAATTTTCTTTCTAAGTTGATTAGGGTTTAAATTGAGTTTCATTAGATTATTTCTTATAAATTCCAGGATCCAAAAGTGAGACGCAACCGTTTTACGAAATATTTTCTTAAGCGTTCCAGGTGAGTGTCCCTTTACTTGTGCATGTGAGTGTTCCTTTGCTTTTGTTTATGAGTGTTTCTTCACATATTCATAATGCATGTTCAAAATGTGATCTTATTTATACTTGATGCTCGTGACTTGTCACAACGTGCTATGTGTTCTTGATATTCATGAATTGTCACAATGTATTATATGAAGGGAAAGTGTGTACTTTATCGCACTAACCCCATGGTTTGTTACATGCACAATTTCTATCTGATGTGAATATAATTGTTTGTGAATTTTCGACTACATTAACTTGTTGCCTAGACTTCCGTGGTTATGCCGCGGTTAGTCAGGCAGGAGGGTACAAAGGAGGATATAAGGTGCTGGGTGTTTTAGGGCTTGTGGTTCTTTTCCTTGAGTTGTGAATCCTCAAAGAGGCCAACTCCGGACTGAACCTTCTTGCTTGTTGCCCTCCGGGGTTGAGATCTCACCCTGGATGGGTCGGACGGTACTCTTGGAGGATATAAGGTGAATGGCGGATAGGGCTCTTTGCTTGATAATGCAGGTTATAACCGGCAATCCACTCTCAATACCATGGTCACATGATCAGTACTTGCTCTCGTGATGGGAATGTATCCTCCCTTGTTTAAATCAGTGATTACTTAATATATCCTTACTTTGTCTTATGACTTGTGACATTCGTTTAATTAACTTCTGTTTGATTGTCTCTGTATTTGCATGTGTGGGAACCTCACTGAGCTATTATAGCTCACTCTCTGTTATTTGTTTTCCTTAAACAGGCTCCTATCTCTAAAGCCGGTGGTGAGGAATCCAGGGTAGAACTGGGTAGGATTTTTGGGTAGAAGGACTGCTTGAGATATTATTGTAATAACAAATGTATGTAATGTAAATTGTTTAACTAGTACTTTTACTTTTAAGTTTGAATATGATGTGACCCTGAGAACTGTCACAGTTGGTAGCTACGATTTTTCTACCGAATTACATCTGCTTGTGAATTTTAGTGTGTGCTCGATTCGAGTCCTGGCGAGAG
The DNA here is from genome assembly GCA_024721245.1 of Mitragyna speciosa. Classification (NCBI taxonomy): domain Eukaryota; kingdom Viridiplantae; phylum Streptophyta; class Magnoliopsida; order Gentianales; family Rubiaceae; genus Mitragyna; species Mitragyna speciosa. The sequence continues at coordinate 4,389 of JAMWEH010002506.1, read as the reverse complement.
CCAGGCAGGCAGTCCGCTAAGCCCTTTGGTGCGCCTCTAGGTAAGGTGGGGCTGTCACATACATGACACAACCTGAGGGTTTTGACTCCATTGACAGTCATAAGGTATGCAAGCTACAAAAGTCTATTTATGGACTCAAGCAAGCTTCAAGGAGTTGGAACATTCGTTTTGATGAGACAATCAAAGAGTTTGGTTTTCTTAAGAATGAAGACGAGCCTTGTGTATACAAGAAGGTGAGTGGGAGCGCTATCGTTTTCTTAATACTTTATGTGGATGACATATTGTTGATGGGAAACGACATACCTTCACTACAAACCGTAAAGGTATGGCTGTCCAAGAGTTTCTCCATGAAAGATTTAGGAGAGGCAACCTATATTCTGGGAATTAGGATCTATAGAGATAGATCCAAGAGGTTGTTTGGTCTCAGTCAATCGACATACATAGACAAGATGCTAAAGAGGTTTAGCATGGAGCAATCGAAAAAAGGGTACTTACCTATGAGACATGGGATTACTCTTTCGAGAGACATGTGTCCTAAGACACCTGTCGAGATTGATAGCATGCAAAAGGTTCCTTATGCCTCGGCAATAGGATCCATTATGTATGCTATGCTATGTACGAGACCCGACGTCTCCTATGCTCTAAGTGTTACGAGCAGATTCCAAGCTAACCCTAGTGAAGGTCACTGGGTAGCTGTCAAGAGTATTCTTAAGTACTTGAGAAGAACTAAAGAATTATTCTTGGTTTATGGAGGACACACTTTAGAAGTGTGTGGTTTCACTGATGCTAGTTTTCAGTCAGACAAGGATGATAGTAAGTCGCAATCTGGATTTATATTCACGTTAAATGGTGGTGCTGTGAGCTGGAAGAGTTCGAAGCAAGAAACTACCGCTGATTCTACAACTGAAGCTGAGTACATTGCTGCTTCCGAAGCTACAAAAGAGGCTGTTTGGATCAAGAAGTTCGTCACCGAGCTAGGAGTGGTTCCTTCCATTGTTGATCCTATACCTTTGTATTGTGACAACAATGGTGCCATAGCCCAAGCAAAGGAACCTAGGTCTCATCAACGATCCAAACACGTACTTAGGCGCTACCATCTTATTAGAGAAATAGTTGGTAGGAATGATGTAAAGATAGAAAAGGTTCCCACTGATGACAATATAGCTGATCATCTCACTAAGGCCTTGTCCCAGAAAAAGCATGATGCTCATGTAAATGCTTTTGGCCTAAAACAAATGAGTGATTGGTTTTAGTGCAAGTGGGAGTTTGTTAGTGTATGCCCTAAAACCAAGATGGTTTAAGGTGTTTTATATATTATATTTATCCATGTGGTATTTTTCTTTATCGTCTATACTTGTATTTCCATGTTACTTGTTTGATTGATAAAGTCCTTAGAATATTGACTGTGTATTAGAGATTGTAAGGGTTACAATTATGAGACTCTAATGCATAAAGTCATATTCTTAAATATCCCTAGTCGTAGTATTAATGAGATTGGACATCATTAATACGGATAGACTAGCACATACTTTGCCTCTACTTATGGTAAGTAGTAGTTGATCTCATTGACTATGGTGTGCGTGACACTTAAGCTGGTATGTGGATGCTTGTTTGAGAACAAGTTCATTGGATTGATCCGCCAAGAGTTTCAACTATAGTGCCAATAGTTGAACTCTTAATGGCAATGGTGTAAGTGATCCTTTGACTTGAGATTACCATAGTATCTTGAGTGTGGATTACTATACTTTGACTCTATTCCTCGGTGCCCGTAAAAGGGTAGCTCATAGGTTAGAGATTGGGTATAGTTTGAAGCATGGAAAGATAGTGAGTAATCAATATAGGATTCACCACTCCTTAATAGGAGAGTATATCCCTTAATGGCCACTTGTTGGAAATATTAACTCATAAATCTTCTGCAGAAGTGATAGTATAACTTGGAAGTAGTTTCAAGGTTATACATCATGGAGAGTTATATTTCTGGAACAAGAAAATATAAATTAGTCATTTAAAAGTATGCACTATACTTTTAGACTAATTGGAATATAGTGTGGTGAAAGGATATTAATTACACAGGTAACATTGTCATTGAAGGGTATGGTCTACCATATGACTTTCCTATTCACTTGGGTGGTCATGATGCATTGCTAGACGCCACTCATGATCTATAAGTATGAATTGATTAATTAGTGAATTAATGATAAATTAAAAGTGTTTAATTTATCTAGCTCAATTAATGAGTTATAATTTATACTTATTGCCAACGTGAATGGAACCTAATGGGTCACACACATAAAGAACAAAATCTTTGGGTTAAAATGTAATTAAGATAAGTATGAGATACTTATGGGGTTAATTTATGAGATAAATTAACTTAAAGGACTTATTTATAAATATTCTAAGTCTTGCAGGAAATTAGTTTCCTAAAAGAAATAAAGTAACTAATTGGTTTCCTTATGGAATAGATTTCCTAAAGGAGAAGGATTAGCTTAAAGTAAGTTGCCTAAACCTTCTTGGTTTCTAATTAGCTTTATTTCCTAAAAGACTAGATTACTTCCTATATAAATAGGTTCATGCTTTGACTCTTGAATTATTATTGTAGCACAAAAGAAAACTAGTGAGAGAAAAATTGAAGAGAAAAAGTCACGCCTCTTTCTCTCTCTAGGCGTCTCTCTCTCTCTCTCCTAAGGGTTAGGTTTTTCTTCTTCTTGTGTTCTTAATAATTCAAGGGAGCTAGCACTCAAAAGTCAAAGCAAGCAAGCCTATAAGGTTCCCAAAGAAGTTGTTCGTGTGGATATCGTTAGAGGCTCTACGTTTGGAGGGCTTTTCGTGGTAGATCTAACATCTTCTTTCGAAGGATCTTTGCCTAGAAGCATAGAAATCTTCTGTGCTTAAGGTAATTTTCATGCAAACCCCCTTGTTAATCATATAGATATGTCAAAGAGATCCATGGTTAAGGTAATAAATTTTTATTTTTCCGCTGCGTTACCTATGCTATTACCTTACAAGTGCACCTAACACTAAAATACCCTACGGGTCTAGCGTTAGACACGCCCTTTCTAGGGATTTCCACTAGCATTGGACTAGCGGGGAAACAATAAAGCCACAACTAGCTGTCGTGCCCCATTTTTTGTTCGAAAGTCGGAAAACGGAAGAATTAAATGTGATTGTGTTTATTTATTGGAAAAAGAGTGTAAATTTTTGTAAAAATAATTTTTTAGAAAATGCTTTATAGAAGATAGTTCAACAAGAATGTGACAAACAAATGCTTTATTTTGAAAACAAAAGAAAAGGGCCTAAAATGGGACTTTGAAAATGCGACGATTTTTGGGCTCGAAAATAGAGTCTAAAAAGGGTTTTTGGTGAAAAGGGAGTTGCCACTTGGTATTGAGTTTTGATGTACCAAGTCACCAGAAAATATTTTATAAAAGGTAAGAAAACCAAGAATGATTTATTTAGGAAATGATTTTTGAGAAAAAAAATGTAAGAAAACAATAAAAACCCTTTTAGACAATTCCAGGTCTTTGAAAACAAGAGAAAAAGGTTCGGGAGTCACAGTTGAAGAAAGGGAAGACAAAGGTTCGCGCCTAAGGCACCCTTTCAACCTAGCCGAAACTAGTTGTGAGGTTTAGTCCAAATTTTCCTAATATAACCCTGAGATTTTATCACATTTTGGATGCAACTATATGAATGCAAATCTAGTCCTAAAAATGGATATCGTTAAGGGACAAAATATTCCATTGAGGTTTGGTTGGAATTATCGCATTAATTGCGAAATCCGAGTCTAGACCTCGATGGAGTCACGCGTATAGATGCAAAAATGGAATGCAAAAGAAAAGAAAAGTAGTAATATAAATAGTAAGTGAACAAAGAAAGTAGGGATGCAACATAACGGGTACGGGAAACTAATAGGCTCGTGACTAGCTATTCCTACTCACGGAGCGAGGAACGGCATGTACGCCACTGCTTCCCACGTGAGTAGATGACTATTTCTTAGTCAAAAATCACACAAATGACCTAAAATTCTATGTGTAGCGGAATCTAAATGTTATGCACTAAATAGATGTTAAAAATAGATAATAAGTGATAAAGTATATATAAAATCATACAAAAATGGAAAAGGCCTAAAAAAAGATAAAATGTGTATGAAATGTCATGAAATACACACGAGAAAATGATTCTAACACTAAAATGACATAGAGGTCTAGCATTGGACTAGCCTATTTTTCTATAAATTCTCCGCTAGCGTTGGACTAGCGAAGAAACCGGAATTAACCACAACTAGCGTTGGACTAGTGTGGCGATGATACACATATAGAATAATAAAGCAAGTAAGTAATTAAAGCATAGGTTAAGGCATATATTAAAGCAATAATCATGTAAAAGCAAATA
>JAMWEH010000708.1:0-28039 GCA_024721245.1 Mitragyna speciosa | reverse complement strand
CCATTGTATCACAGTTTTTCAAGGGCATCCAAGGTTGTTATTTCTGAAATATGCAATGAGGATTATGATGTTGAAGAGGGGATGAGCCGTCTTTTCATTGGAATGACTGGTACAGAAGAATCGTCTGATGCTACTGACTTTGAGGAAATCGAGAAAGAGTCATTGAACAATTGGACATCTGATTATCTCCCTGTTCGGAGGGAGTTTCGGTAAATTTGGGATTGTCTTTTGTTCAAATTCATTTCTAGATGGAGCCCTGAAATGAATTACTTTCTCAAAGTTTGTTTTAGTGTTAGGCTCTGACTTTATCGCATTAGCTTTTGAAAGAAACTATTCTCAATTTCTTTTGTTATATCGAGAAAGTTTTTTGTCTAAAATATTGAAATGCTATTTATCTTTTCTCAAAGGCTAATGCTAGCTTATAATTGTAAACATCTTCTTTTGAAAATGCAAGTTTTCATTCAAAAGTTGTCTATTTGTGTTTATTTATTTATGTTTGCATATTTTGTTTCATTTTCAGATGGCCGAAAATAACTGTCTATGATCCTTTGGATGTCACTTTGTTTGAAACTGACAAGTTCAACTTCGATATCTCTCTAAATTCTGAAATAATGCAAACCGTTAATGAGAGTGAGAGCGATATCGAAGAAGATTATGACTCTGTATCTAAGAATCTGGAACAATACGAAGAAAAACCCAAGCCTAACTTGGAAGAAACAGAAACTATCAATATTGGCACTGAGACAGGAGTTAAAGAAGTTAAAATCAGTGTTCATTTGAACAAGAGCCAAAGAAAAGAGATTATTGAATTTTTGACACTGTTCCAAGATGTGTTTGCATGGTCCTATGATGATATGCCTGGAGTCTCCACAGATATAGTAGTTCATAGATTGCCCACAGATCCAAACTTTTCTCCAGTGAAACAGAAACCTCGCAAATTCAAACCTGAAATGAGCCTCAAAATCAAAGAGCAGATAGTCAAACAATTCAATGCCCAAATCATCATTGTGTCTCACTATCCCATTTGGCTATCAAATATGGTTCCGGTTCCCAAAAAGTCTGGCGAAGTGCGAGTATGTGTAGATTATCGAGATTTAAACAAAGCCAGTCCAAAGGATGACTTTCCTTTGCCTAACATTCACATCCTGTTGGACAATACTGCTGGGCATGAAATGGATTCATTTATTGATTGTTTCGCTGGATATCATCAACTTTTGGTCGCAGAGGAAGATCGAGAAAAGACGGCATTCATGACTCCGTGGGGAATATTTTGTTACAGAGTTATGCCCTTTGGATTGAAAAATGCTGGGGCCACCTATCAAAGGACTATGACTACACTGTTTCATGACATGATACACAAAGAGATAGAAGTTTACGTGGATGACATTATAGTCAAGTCCAGAAGAGCAGAGGACCATTTGGGAGATTTGAGAAAGCTGTTTGAAAGATTAAGAAGGTATAATCTGAAACTGAATCCTGCAAAATGTGCTTTCGGGTCTCCTGCTGGCAAGTTACTAGGTTTCATTGTCAGTAAGAAGGGTATTGAAGTAGATCCTGCCAAGATAAAGGCCATACGAGAAATGCCAGTACCAAAGACGCAGAAAGATGTGAAGAGTTTTTTGGGGAAGCTTAATTTCATTGGCAGATTTATTGCTCAGTTGACTCTTACTTGTGAACCTTTGTTCAAGTTGTTAAGAAAAAATACCCCAATGAAGTGGAATGGAGATTGTCAGCGGGCTTTTGATAAAATCAAAGATTATCTGTTGAATCCTCCTGTGTTAGTACCGCCGAAGCCAAGGTCGGCCACTTATCATGTACCTCTCAGTGTTGGATGGAGCCATGGGTTGTGTTCTCGGTCAACATGATGATTCAGGCAAAAAGGAACAGGCAATCTATTATCTAAGTAAGAAATTTACTGTCTATGAGGCGAATTATTCATTTTTGGAAAGATTATGTTGTGCATTGGCTTGGACTGTTCAAAAATTGAGACATTATCTCCTTGACCATACCACCTATCTCATATCTCGATCTGACCCGTTGAGGTATTTGCTTGAGAAACCGATGCCCACTGGACGTATGGCTAAGTGGCAAATGATTCTCAGTGAATTTGATATTGTGTTCACAACTCAAAAGGCAGTCAAGGGCCAAGTAATTGCCGATCACTTGGCGGAGAACCCTTTGCAAGATGATTACGAGCCATTGAATACTTATTTCCCTGATGAAGAAATTTTGTTTGTAGGGACAGCTGAGGATATTAATGAGGAATCTTCGGGATGGAGATTGTTCTTTGATGGTGCTTCAAACTCTTTTGGAGCTGGAATTGGGGCAGTCCTAGTGTCACCCGAAGGAAAACATTACCCTGCTACTGCCAAACTGAAATTTGCCTGCACTAATAACATGGCAGAGTATGAAGCTTGCATTCTTGGTTTGAAGATGGCGTTGGATATGGATATCAAGGATTTGACAGCATTTAGTGATTCTGATTTACTAGTTCATCAAACATTGGGAAAATGGATGACTCGGGATTCTAAAATAATTCCATATCATTGTTGTTTGCTCACTTTGGCTCGACAGTTCAGAACTTTGGAATTCATACATATCGCGCGTACTCGAAATGTCTTTGCAGATGCCTTGGCAACTTTGTCTTCCATGATCTCTCATCCCGATGGTACTATAATTGAACCCATTTTCGTTAAGATTCAAGAGGAACCAGCGCACTGTCTGCGCATTGAACAAGAAGCTGACGGCTTTCCTTGGTTTCATGATCTGAAAGAATATTTGAAAAATAGATTTTATCCTCCGGGTGCCAATACTGCGGCCAAGAATTTTCTTCGAAGGATGTCTATGAGATTTTTTCTGAACGGAGAAGTCCTGTACAAAAGGTCAAGTGATTTGGGTTTGTTGAGATGCGTTGACGAGAAGGAAGCTGAATATTTGATGAAAGAGATCCACAGTGGCGTATGTGGGCCGCATATGAACGGGCACTTATTGGCAAAGAAAATCATGAGGACGGGATATTTCTGGCTTACCATGGAGCATGACTGTGTTGAGTTCGTCAGAAAATGCGTTAAATGTCAATTACATGGCGATGTAATACACGCACCTCCTTCGGAGCTCCACAGTATGACTGCTCCTTGGCCTTGTTCAATGTGGGGAATGGATGTGATTGGAACTATCGATCCTCCTGCTTCGAATGGTCATCGATTTATCCTGGTGGCGATAGAGTACTTCACTAAATGGGTCGAAGCCGAGTCTTACAGGCACGTGACTAAGAAAGTGGTAGCTGATTTTCTGAGAAATCACATTATCTGTCGTTTTGGGATACCAGAGACATTGATTACGGATAACGCGAAGAATCTCAACAATGACGTGGTAGATGGGTTGTGTGAGCAGTTCAAGATCAAGCATCGAAACTCTGCCATTTATAGACCTCAGATGAATGGAGCTGTAGAGGCTGCCAATAAGAATTTGAAGAAGATCATCCGGAAGATGACGGATACGCATCGAGATTGGCATGAGAAGTTACCTTATGCATTGTTGGCATACAGAACTGCTATAAGAACTTCTACTGGGGTGACCCCATATTCCCTTATGTACGGGATGGAAGCAGTATTGCCAGCGGAAGTTGAGATTCCTTCTCTGCGTATATTGATGGAAGCTCAATTAGAGGAAGCTGAATGGGTCAAGGAACGTCATGAGCAGTTGGCATTGATTGATGAAAAGCGATTGAATGCTATTTGCCATGGGCAGTGTTACCAAAGGCGAATGGCCCGTGCCTATCAGAAGAAGGTCAAACCCCGTCAATTTGAAATAGGAGACAAAGTTCTGAAGCGAATTCTTCCAATCCAGGAGGAGGCAAAAGGAAAATTCGCTCCAAATTGGCAAGGTCCATTCATTGTCAAGAAAGTGTTATCAGGAGGGGGCCTTGTCCTGGCCGAAATGGATGGTCAGGTCTTTCCCCAAATCATTAATTCAGACATGGTAAAAAGGTTTTATATCTGATTTCGTAAATTTTCTTTCAAATAATTTTTATTGCAAGAAGAAGATGGGCTAAAGGCGGGCCTTCTTTCTTTTCCATAAAACAATTCTTTACCCTCGTTCTCCCCTTTGAGCTTTCAGAATTTATAATTTCGTTTGGCAACCCACTTGAAAGTCGCATCCCACACCCAGATAACTTTTTGCACTAAATTTATCCCACATTTGAAGCAAATTCTTTGTCTTGATTTTTATCCCATACTGGGGCAAAAAAAAAAAAAAAAAAAAAAAAAAAAAAAAAAAAAAAAAAGATGAAGCAAATCTTGTTTGGGAAAGGGAAGGAGAGCCCCAAAAGCAAATGACAATGTTAGAATAGATTTTCTTAAGGAAAAACGATTGGTCAATACTGGGATAAAACTTTTGCAAGTGCGACTTCAAGACAAATCAGCTCCCTCATAAAGTCTGCTTTCCAACCTTAACATTTTTGACACCTCACCTGACCTCATTACAAAAGCCGAGAATGTTACCGACCTCCATCTTTATCTTGCAATAATTTTTAGAACGGAAATTTGCAAATCAAAATGGCATATGATGTTAATATATCTATCCCGAATCATCAAGGGAAGATTGTCTTACTGATGCCAAATTTTTTGAATACTATTCTGTTTTAATGATAAGGGGAAGGATTGCCCAGAACTTGAATGTTGTTTGTTCTCATCCTACTCTACAAAGGCGAAAACCCGAAAGGGCGCCTCCAAAAAAAAAAAAAAAAAAAAAAAAAAAAAAAAAAAGGGTGGGGGACACCACAGTGAAAACCCGAAAGGGCGCTGTGGTTGGGAGTTGCAGTTAAAGGCTAGCAGGCGAAGAAGTCAGGATACAGGCATTGGATTTGAGTTTGTTGAAAGCCTGGTAACTATAGTTACTTGAGATTTTTCTTCGGCATTGATCGTCTGGTGACTTTCAGAGTTCGAACAAGACGACATCTAAAGGATCATAATGGCAGTTGTTTCAGGGCTGTTCCCTGAAAATTCATTTCTCCAACCAAGCGTAACGGTTTCTATTTAGTATCTATTTATTTATTTTCTGTAGTTAAAAAATTTTTTGCATGTACTTTATTTATAAAAAAAAAAAAAAAAAAAAAAAAGTTCGTACATTACTGCATTTGAAATATTTTAACAAATTCATGTTTTGAAATTTTGACGTTTGATTTATGGAATAAAAGACAATGGCAATCCTAAAGTTATCGAAAATCAGAAGTATACACCGATTGAGCAATTATTCGGGGCACTGGAGCTAAGCCGCGAATCAGAATTCATTGAATGCGGAGAACTCGCGGGACATGAAAGCAAGAAGTCGTATCAAAGATTCAAAAGGGCAATACTCATGTTTATATGTACCAGTTGTCTGAAGGGATTGTCAGGTGGTGGCATTGTTTTTTTTGACAATTATATCTGCTTTCTCTATTTTGCAGATGAAGTTACATCACCGTCATTGAGGGTCTTTATTGAAAATTTAAACTGGGGCAAATTTTTTTTGAGAAAAAATTTGATTTTTCATTGATTATGATGCTTTGAGTTTAAAGCAAAATGTTGCGAAAGATTGATTACACTGGGGCAAATTTTTTGAGAAAAATTTGATTTTCGAAATTGATTATGATGTTCGAGTTTAAGACAAAATTAATTTACATTGGGACAAGTTCAAAAGAAGACAATGAATTGATTTCATTTGATTTATATTGAGACAAATTTTTCTAAAAAAAAAAAAAAAAAAAAAAAAAAAAAAAGAGAGAAAGGATTGATTGCAAGTGGATTTTCACGTTGCACAAGTCTCAAGTTTGAAAGGCATGATTTTGAAATCATTTGATTCCATACACTGGGGCAAAAAAAAAAAAAAAATTTTAGAAAATGTTTTGACAATTTTATCAATTTGGACGTTACATTTAAGGAATTGTTTTAAGTTTTATTATGTCATTCATCAACCTTGGCAGCCCAAGGTCATGCATCCGTCCAGCAGCCTGGTCGGCATCTTTTATTTATGTTTCAAGTCTGGCAGCCCAGACCTTGCATTTGATGACTCCTGGCAGCCCAGGATCATTATTTCCGTTTCAAGTTTGGCAGCCCAAACTTTGCATTCATCAACCTTGGCAGCCCAAGGTCATGCATCCGTCCAGCAGCCTGGTCGGCATCTTTTATTTATGTTTCAAGTCTGGCAGCCCAGACCTTGCATTTGATGACTCCTGGCAGCCCAGGATCATTATTTCCGTTTCAAGTTTGGCAGCCCAAACTTTGCATTCATCAACCTTGGCAGCCCAAGGTCATGCATCCGTCCAGCAGCCTGGTCGGCATCTTTTATTTATGTTTCAAGTCTGGCAGCCCAGACCTTGCATTTGATGACTCCTGGCAGCCCAGGATCATTATTTCCGTTTCAAGTTTGGCAGCCCAAACTTTGCATTCATCAACCTTGGCAGCCCAAGGTCATGCATCCGTCCAGCAGCCTGGTCGGCATCTTTTATTTATGTTTCGAGTCTGGCAGCCCAGACCTTGCATTTGATGACTCCTGGCAGCCCAGGATCATTATTTCCGTTTCAAGTTTGGCAGCCCAAACTTTGCATTCATCAACCTTGGCAGCCCAAGGTCATGCATCCGTCCAGCAGCCTGGTCGGCATCTTTTATTTATGTTTCGAGTCTGGCAGCCCAGACATTGCATTTATGACTCCTGGCAGCCCAGGATCATTTATTTACTTTCTCAAGTTGGCAGCCCAACTTTGCATTCATCAACCTTGGCAGCCCAAGGTCATGCATCCGTCCAGCAAGCCTGGTCGGCATCTTTTATTTATGTTTCAAGTCTGGCAGCCCAGACATTGCATTTATGACTCCTGGCAGCCCAGGATCATTTATTTACTTTCTCAAGTTGGCAGCCCAAACTTTGCATTCATCAACCTTGGCAGCCCAAGGTCATGCATCCGTCCAGCAGCCTGGTCGGCATCTTTTATTTATGTTTCAAGTCTGGCAGCCCAGACATTGCATTTATGACTCCTGGCAGCCCAGGATCATTTATTTACTTTCTCAAGTTGGCAGCCCAACTTTGCATTCATCAACCTTGGCAGCCCAAGGTCATGCATCCGTCCAGCAGCCTGGTCGGCATCTTTTATTTATGTTTCAAGTCTGGCAGCCCAGACATTGCATTTATGACTCCTGGCAGCCCAGGATCATTTATTTACTTTCTCAAGTTTGGCAGCCCAAACTTTGCATTCATCAACCTTGGCAGCCCAAGGTCATGCATCCGTCCAGCAGCCTGGTCGGCATCTTTTATTTATGTTTCAAGTCTGGCAGCCCAGACCTTGCATTTGATGACTCCTGGCAGCCCAGGATCATTTATTTACTTTCTCAAGTTGGCAGCCCAACTTTGCATTCATCAACCTTGGCAGCCCAAGGTCATGCATCCGTCCAGCAGCCTGGTCGGCATCTTTTATTTATGTTTCAAGTCTGGCAGCCCAGACATTGCATTTGATGACTTCCTGGCAGCCCAGGATCATTATTTACTTTCTCAAGTTGGCAGCCCAACTTTGCATTCATCAACCTTGGCAGCCCAAGGTCATGCATCCGTCCAGCAGCCTGGTCGGCATCTTTATTTATGTTTCAAGTCTGGCAGCCCAGACCTTGCATTTGATGACTTCCTGGCAGCCCAGGATCATTATTTCCGTTCTCAAGTTTGGCAGCCCAAACTTTGCATTCATCAACCTTGGCAGCCCAAGGTCATGCATCCGTCCAGCAGCCTGGTCGGCATCTTTTATTTATGTTTCAAGTCTGGCAGCCCAGACCTTGCATTTGATGATTCCTGGCAGCCCAGGATCATTATTTCCGTTTCAAGTTTGGCAGCCCAAACTTTGCATTCATCAACCTTGGCAGCCCAAGGTCATGCATCCGTCCAGCAACCTGGTCGGCATCTTTTATTTATGTTTCGAGTCTGGCAGCCCAGACATTGCATTTATGATTCCTGGCAGCCCAGGATCATTTATTTACTTTCTCAAGTTGGCAGCCCAACTTTGCATTCATCAACCTTGGCAACCCAAGGTCATGCATCCGTCCAGCAGCCTGGTCGGCATCTGTTTACATTTCAAGTCTGATAGTCCAAACATGGCATCTAATTCATCAATGTTTATTTTGTCCAGCAGCCTGGACTCTTTTCTTATCTATTAGTTTAGGCATTTTATTACGTCTTGCAGTCTTTATGTTATCCTTATCCAGCAGTTCGAACATGGCGTTTTCTTCTCCATTTGTAAAAAAAAAAAAAAAAAAAAAAAAAAAAAAAAAAAAAAGAGAGAGAGATTTTGAATGCTTGTGTTACCAATTGCACTCATGTCATCATTCCCATCAACAGTTTACCTGCATTCGAACTACGTTTTGACCTGATTCCCTCATGTGGGATACGTAGGCAGCTCCTAGGGAGCCCGGTCATTCTTTTTGCATTTCTTACGTTTATTTTTATGGGAATCAAGGTATTCGCATTTCATTCATAGGTGAGTCAAAATTTGGTTTCGTCTACGTCTTTGTCTGGAACCTCTTTGAGCTTCCGACAAAGAGGGGCAAGCTGTAGACACCAAATTTTGACACACATTTTATAAAATATGCGTATTACTTTATTTAGGGGTTATTATGATTTTTAGGGGCTAATTATAATTTTTGTGTATATTACGTCTAATTTGTCGTGCCAAGGGCAAAATGGTAATTTCACCATAGTAAATATTAGTTTATTTTATTTTATTTCTTAAATACATTGATTTTACTATTTTTATCATTATTTATAATTTTAATGATTTTTAGGAGTCATTTATTATTTATTTAAAATTTTAGTATTTTTAATTCAACGGCACGTTTTCCAATGCGCCATTTTTATGAGAATTTTCAAGTGAAAAATTTTATATATGCATTTCGAATATTTATAAATTTTCTGTAAAAATCTCATAATTTTTAGAGGTCGTTTAGTATTTATTTAATTTTTGTCCTTTTTATTAAGGACACGTTTCCCAAGAATGCGTTAATTTTTAAATTTTTGAGTGAAAATTATACTATATGTGCTTTACGTGATAATATATGTTTTGCAAAATATTTGTGATGTCATTTATTAATTTTCATAAATGTTATAATTTTACCATATTTGGTTCACGCTTTCCAATGCACTTTTATTTAAAATTTTCTTTATGAGAATTGTCTACAAGCATTTTATAAATTTTCCTGATTAAAAAAAATATATATATAAAAATATCTTTATTTTTTTATTTATTTTTATTTATTTATTATTATTATTATTATTATTATTATTATTATTATTATTTTAAAAGACCATTTGGTATTTATTTTAAATGGTATTTTTCTAATGTTGAATTAACCTTTAATTTGTTATACTAAATTTTACTTTTTCCTTAATGTTGCATTTCAGTTTTTTATATATATATATATATATAATATAATTCGTTAAAAAAAAAAAAAAAAAAAAAAAAAAGGGAGCAGCTGCTACAGCAGCTGCAGTTTTACTGCAGCTGCTGCACGCAGCTGCAGAAGAAGAAACCAATTCCTCTGCAAAAAAAAAAAAAAACCAGATTTGGGGGGATTTTGGGTAGTTTTCTTTCCCTTTTTCACCCACCCTCATCATCACAACACACACTTGCATTTTCTTTCCTCTCCCTCTCCCTACAACCAGACCAGACTTTCATTTTCACCTACAATTTCACTCACTCTCCCTCACGCAGCTCACACACAGCTCTCAGAACCTCACCTCCTCTCACAGCACAAACACGCACAGAACACACACAATTTTCATCTGCACGACCTCACCTCACTCACACCTCACTTTCACCATCTCTCCCCCCTGCACTTCCACAAACCAGGCACAATTGCACGCACCTTCACACACCACACACACTTGCACATACACACCATAAACATTCACAGAGAATTCACACACACAGCTGCACAAGCCTGCACACATACACATACACACCATAAACACACATACACCTCACCTGCACACAACACAGACATCACAAACGCACACCTCACTTTCACTCTCTGCCTCCCCTCCCCCTCCAGAAACACACATTCAGGCACACACGGCCCTCACTCTACCAGCACAAACACACTACACTGCAAAACTACGCACAACACACACAGACACACACAACATTCACAAACACCTGCAAATTCACCTGCAAAACACAGCCACATTCACGCACAATACACACTCCCCTGCAACAATACACTGCAAAACACACAGATACACACATTGCACACAACCTGCAAAACACACGCACAACACACACTTGCACACAATCTGCAAAACCTCCCGCATAAAACGCACATTACACACACCAGTTTCATTGACTCCATAAACACACATATACCCGCACACACACACCTGCGAATGAAAAAAAAATAAAAAAATCAACCACAACAACAACAACAACAACCACAACAACCGGACCACCAGCATCTCCAATTACCTGCAAGAAGAAAACAAAGGCTCAAAACAACTCATCCACAGGTAAGCATTTTGACTCATTTCTTCTGTCATTTTTTTTATTATCATTTTATTCGCATTTTTTTCTTTCTTTCGAATTTGGGTAAAAAAATTTTTTTTTGTGTTTGAACCTTCGGTTAAAAAAAAAAAAAGAAAAGGTTAAAAAAAAAAAAAAAAAAAAACTAGAAAGAGACCTGTGAGAGAGAGAGAAATCCGAAAAAAAAAAAACAACAAAAAGGGAGAGCAAATCGGGAGAGAAGAAGAAAAAAAAAGAGAGAGCAGATCGGGGGGAGGGGAAAAGAAAAGGGAAGAAAAGAAGAAGAAGAAAAGGGAAGAAGAGAAGAAAGGAAGAAGAGAAGAAAGGAGGAAGAAGAAGAGAAGATCAGGAGAGGCAAATCGGGGGGGGAAGCAGAAGGGAATCGGGGAAGAAGAAGAGAGAAAAAGAAAAGAGGGAAAAGAAAGAAAAGGAAAGAAGAAAAGAGAGAAAAGAAAAAAGAGAGAAGAAAAAGAGAGAGAAAAAGGAAAAAAAAAATAAAAAGGAAATCTGAAAAAAAAAAAAAAAAAAAAACCGGAAATCAGCCGAAAAAAAAAAAAAAAAAAAAAAGTTTTGGTGAAACTACGTCGTTTTGACGTAGTTTCACTCAAAACTACGTCGTTTTGATTAGTTTAGTTTTTTAATTTATTTTTAATTAATAATAGTTATTTATTTTATAGTCCTTGTACTTTCATTAATGCTACTGTGGCCCTGATAATGTTTGATTTGTGCATTTAAATTTCTGTTTATTGTAGATTGACCCCCATAATTTAATTTTCTTTGCAATTAGGTCCCGATTAATTGCATTTAGGTCCCTCAACTTTTAGATAATTATAATTTTGCCCCCTACGTTTTTTAATTTTTCATTTTGACCCCTATATTTGTCGGTAATTACATTCTGACCCCTATAATTTTTCTGGAATTGCAATTTTACCCTCTGATATTTATGAAATTGCAATTTTGCCTCCCAAACTTTCTTTTATTATATTTTAGGCTTTAAATGTTACTGAAAATTGCATTTTGGCCCTTATACATTGCTGGAAATTCCATTTTTGTCATAAAATGTTGCTGGAATTCTATTATAGTCTTTGAATATGGCTGGAATTTGCAATTTGGTCCATCATGTTGCTGGAATTTTGCATTTTTGCCCCTAAACCTTGCTGGAATTTCATTTTGCCATTATATTTTTGTTGGAATTACTCTATTGTCCTCCAATGTTGCTGGAATTTATATTTTTGCTCTCCAAATAGCTAAAACTTGAAATTTTGCCTTTAAATGTTTGCTGAAAATTGTGTGTTATCTAATAAGCTTGCTGAAATTGTGTTCTTGGCTTTAAATATTGCTGGAATTTTTTGTTTTTGGGCATTATACTTGTTGAAAATTACATTTTAGCTTTTAAATTTGTTGTAAACTATGTCATTATCTTAATTAGGGTTTGAAATTATAATTTTACCTTTTTGTTCCTCATAAATTACATTTTTCACTTTAGAATATTGCTTAAATTTTCACTTTTAATCCAAATCTTATAATATTTTATTTTTGTAAAAAAAAAAAAAGTATTAATTAAGATTAGTTAAGTCTTCAAAGCTTTAAATTATTTCTTTTTACATTTTCTTTATTTATTTTTATCAAACTTATAATTAATGTTCTAGAATGGGGTCTTGTTAGTCTAATTAATGTTCAAATTAGTCTCTCTATTTCCCTTTTAGTTATTTTAATAATTCTTATTTGAGGTGTTAAAATTTCAATGTATGTATTATTGTATTTTATCCTCTATTATTATTATTAGTATTATTATTAGTTTTATTTTATTTTATCTTTGTTGTTTTGCTTTATTTATTTATTTATTTACTAATTTATTTTTACTTAAACAATTTTCATTTTTCTCCTAAATGATTAATTATTGTTATCATTATTTTTCTTTCTCTTATTTTGTTTATTATTGCTATAATTGTTTGAATTATCATAGCATGTTCATAGTGATCGGTAGAAAATTATTCAATTAGTGATTGATTTATTAAATAGTGATAATTTTGACATGTTTGTTCATTTTAGTAGCCATTTATACCGGGTTTACGAATGAGAGGTATCTCGATTACCCTTCCAATATTTCTTTTTATGTGCTCCTACGTGCTCCTATGTGTTTTTCTACGTGTTTTTGTGCTTATAATTTTTATCCATGTGAGAGTTTTTATTTATTTATGTCATATTATTTATTCGAATTTAATTTTTGATTATTCAAAGAAATGTAATAGATAGGTAATATTCTATTTAGCAAAATTTTGTATTTAGATAGAAAATGTAATAGATAGGCTAGATAGGTTACCTTTTTATTTTTAGATTGTAATTAGGCTTCTTCGGTGTAATAGTTAGGGCTTTTTGTGTGCTATGTGTGTTATGTGCTTGTGTGTTTTATTCGCTTTTCCTAGGAACTTGCATCTAGAATACCATGCTTATGTGCTATGTGCTCCTACTTGCTATTACTTGCTCTTATGTGATTTATTGCTTTAATACATTGCTTTATTTATTTACTTGCTTTAATTATATATGTGTATCGTCGCCACACTAGTCCAAAGCTAGTTGTGGTTAATTTCGTTTTCTTCGCTAGTCCAACGCTAGCGGAGAATTTTTAGAAAATAGGCTAGTCCAATGCTAGGCCTTTAGATCATTTTAGTATTAGGATCATTTCTCGCGTGTTCATGATATTTCACACACATTTTTATCTTTTAGGCTTTTTTCATTTTTGTATAATTTTTATATACTTTATCATTTATTATCTATTTTTAACATCTACCTAGTGCATGACATTTAGATTCCACTACACATAGAATTTTAGGTCATTTGTGTGATTTGACTAGAAATAGTCAATCTACTCACGTGGGAAGCGATGGCGTACATGTCGTTCCCCCCTCCGTGAGTAGAAACAGTTAGTCACGAGTTTATTAGTTCCCCGTACCCGTTATGTTGCATTCCTACTCTCTTTGATCATTTATTATCTATACTACTATTTTCCTTTCCTTTTGCATTTCATTTTGCATCTACACTCGTGACTCCATCGGGGTCTAGACTCGAGTTTCGCAATCAATGCGATAACTCCGACCAAACCTCAGTGGAACATTTCGTCCCTTATCGACATCATTTTTAGGATTAGATTTGCATTCATATAGTTGCATCCAAATGTGATAGAATCTTAGGGTTATATTAGGAAAATTTAGACTAAACCTCGCAACTAGTTTCGGCTAGGTTGAAAGGGTGCCTTAGGCACGAGCCTTTGCCTTCCCTTTCTTCAACTGTGACTCCCGAACCTGTTTCTCTTGTTTTCAAAAGACCTGGAGTCGTCTAAAAGGGTTTTTCTTGTTTTTCTTATATTTTTCCAAAAAAATCATTTCTTTAAATAAATAATTCCTAATTTTTTACCTTTCCACAAAATATTTTCGGGTGACTTGGTACACCAAAACTCAATACCAAGTGGCGACTCCTTTTTCACTAAAAACCCTTTTTAGACTCTATTTTCGGGCCCAAAAATCGTCGCATTTCAAAAGTCCCATTTTAGGCCCTTTTTCTTTTATTTTTTAAAGTAAAGCATTTGTTTTGTCACATTTTTATCGAATCATCTTTTACAAAGCATTTTCAAAAATTAGTTTTTACAAAAAATTTACACGCTTTTTTTTAAATAACCACAACACTACATTTAATACTTCCTTTTCCCTTTTCCCGACATCTTCTTTACACTTTCTATTTATTTTCGAAAAATGGGGCGCGACACTCTTCTTCTTCTTCAAATCTCTCAAACCTAAGTTCAAATGCAGATCAAGTCCTCAAGTCCAAGTTCAAATATAACCAAGTTCCTGTGTTCGTGTTGGAGGCTTGAAGATTCAAGATTCAAGTGTTCGAGACGACAAAATCAAATCAACTGTTTTCTACGGAGAATCCGATTTTAATTCAAGAACAAGCCTTTTTGGGCCCTTGAATTAATTGTTCGTGAAGAGAAGAATCAGAGGACAATTTGTTTTATAAAGAAATTCATCCAGAGGTTGTAACTTTTTATTTGAAATTAATAAATTCAGTTTGTGCAATTTTTCTTGTCTTTTATTCGCAGACACGAAATTTGTGTATACACTCTCCATCACATTCTGCTGCTACCAGTTGGATTAAACTTCTATTGATGAGCTCTTGAAGGAAATGCAAGGCTACTTCTTCAACTGTTAGTCCTTCTCTCCTTTGGACGAATCTTTCAGCAATCCACAATTGCATTAATCGATTGCATTATATTTCATAATCCTCAGGGAACAAACTTGTATACAACAGACAATTCTTAAGAAGAGAAGGCAAGTTATTATAACTAAGAGAGAGTATCTTTGTAATTCGGTCTAGCTTACCCGCACCTTCAAGTTCACCACCAAGACTTCGTTCAACCATCTCCCATTCATCTATTCTGTTCTTGTCCTTCAAGGCTAAAAATCCACCAATTACAGTAATCGCAAGCGGCAAGCCCTCACATTTACTCAGTATGGCTTGCGCAACATCCTTCAGATGAGCACGACCAATATTGTCTTCGAATGTCTCGTTACAAAATAGAGTCCAAGACATCTCAAAAGACAAGGGTTTCATTTTGTGGACACAATTGTGAGATCCAATGCAAGATGCAGAGGCCACATCGGCTATTCGTGTAGTTAGCATTCCACGATTACCACAGATACCTTCAGGCAGAGCAAGTTTTATGGTATTCCAGAAATCTATGTCCCATACATCATCAAAAACAATTGCGTACCTTTTTTCTTGGAGGAAGTCTCTGACAAATGTTTTCAGCTCATTACAGTCCGTGCAATGTTCCACCTCTTCTGGGACTGGTTTCCTGATTTCTGCATAAAATTGCCGGATCAAGCTTTTGAGAATCTCCCTGATGTCACATATTTGAGAGACAGTAATCCAAGCGCGAACTTGGAATCGTCTTTTGACTTCCGCATCTTCATTAACTTTTTTAACCAGGGTAGTTTTCCCGAGTCCTCCCATACCAACCACTGAGATGACTCTGAGTTGGGAATCGCCCTCAAGAAGCAGAGAAATGATTTGTTGTTTGGGCTTGTTAATGCCTATCAAATTAACTTCTTCCACGAGATGTGCATCATCCTTGTCACAGAACCGTGTTTCATTCCCAGCAAGAGATCCTGGGACCTGTCGGCCATAGTTACCATATTTAGATTGAAATCTCTGATGCGCTTCGGAGATATATAATTCTGGATTTGATGCTTTGTATCTCCGAAGCAATTCGGCGACGAGCTCGGAGATTCTTTATGGATCTGAAAACTCTTTTTGTCCAGCCATAGAATCCATTTGAATGAAGTTGAGCAAATCGAAACACAAATTCCTCAAGAACATCTTCGGTATCAAGAGCAGCTTCACGCACCTGCTTGATCCATTCTTGGAGTCTAGGATCGGCTTCTTCAGTTGCTTCTGCAACATTCAAGAAAGCTCTCATTTGCCTCAGCTCATCCCGGATGTTCTGGACCTCTTGTCTGAGCCCACCTAGCAGGTTTCCCTCCTGACGGAGAAAATTTGAGAGTTGATCTAACAAGAATGATACAACAGCGTCTGCCATTCTTGTTGCTACTAAAATTTACTCTAGATGTGGAAGAAGCTTTGCGCTATTCCAAGTTTTATTGTAGCTTCATGCCTCATTGAATATGAATAATATTGAAATACTGAAATTTGTTAAACAAACACGGCCACTGTGTTCCAGTATTTTGTGTTTGCTTTACATTGTTTTATGTCAAGTGGACGTGCCTGCTCCGCATTTACATGTAAAACACCTTGAAAAAAGTTTGATTACTTGATGTAAAGATACTTTCGTTTACCCACATTTTCTGTGTCGTGTGTCCATGTTGGACGGCTTTCACAGAAGGCATATGTTCCCTGCAAAGTATAGCAATAGCCAGCCAATTCTCTCGCCGTCATTTGTTGATAAGCATTTATCTGATTGAAATTGGATGGCGGTCACATAAGGAATATATTCCCTGCAAAGTATAGCAATAGCCAGCCAATTCTCTGGCCATCATTTGTCGATAAGCATTTATATTATTGAAATTAGAGCTGAAATTAGAGCTGTAAACAAACCGAGTTGTTCGTGAACATAGCTCGGCTCGGCTCTTGAAGTTTGAGTTCGGCTCGTTCGTATAGCTAAACGAGTCGAGCTTGAATACAAATTTTGACTCGTTTAATAAATGAGCGAGCTCATATAACTAAACGAGTCGAGCTTGAACACAAATTTTGGCTCATGTAATAAACAAGCGAGCTCAAACACAAATTTTGGCTCGTTTAATAAACAAGCGAGCTCAACGAGTCAAAATTTGTGTTTGACCTCGATTTGTTTAGTTATATGAACGAGCCAAAAACTTGTTCGTTTATTAAACAAGTCAAAATTTGTGTTCGATCTCGACTCGTTTAGTTATATGAACGAGACAAAACTCAAGTTTTTACGAGTCCAGCCAAGCTGTGTTCAAGAACATCTCGGTTCGTTTACAGCTCTAATTTCAATTAGATAATGCTTATTGACAAATGATGGAGCTCGCTTGTTTAATAAATAATTCAAAATTTATGTTCAAACTTGACTCGCTTAGCTATACGAATGAACTGAATTCAAGCTTTCGCTCATTTAATAAACGAACAAGAATTCAAATATGAAATATTTGGCTCGCTTCGGTTCGAATAATATTTTTACACTTATTTGAACCGAGCTATTCGTGAACAAAACTCAACTCAACTCGTGAAAGCTCGAGTTCGGCTCGTTCATATAGCTAAACGAGCCGATCTCGAACACAAATTTTGGCTCGTTTATTAAAAGAGCATGAGCTAGAATTGGAAATACTTGACTTGACTCAGCTTGTTTACAGCTGTGATCATGGTTTGCCACATCGGCTGAGTTCGCGATATGTCGCCTGATTTATAACTGAAACAAGGCTTACCGATACGATACAGTCACCCATATCGCTTTTGTAACTAAATCAGATACATATCACTAAGAAATTGGCGATATCGGCCAATATGTAACGATATGACACGGTATCAGCGAATATTGGCCGAGATCTCGGCGATATGCACCGGTATGAATTCAAAAAACTTGGGAAGGTAAACACGATTCTCCCTACTCCTTAATAACAAAATACTAAAAATAAAATAAAATGTTGAAGAATAGTAATCAAAATGTTGGAAAATTCAATTAAGAATCAACCTTCTTACTTTACTATAAAAAGCAATAGGAGTGCAAATTTGAACCGAGTATTAAGCATATATCATAGCCTTAAAAGAGAAAGTCCACTCTTGTATCAAAAAATCCAACCCCATCATCTCTTTCTTTCTTTCTTTCTTACCCACAATATTTTAAATCAAAAGATACAAAATTTTCATCTAAGTACATAGATTTTTTTTTCCAGTTTTGCAACCTTTTACGGATCTATCGTCCCAATTCTACCAAAAGTTCTTGTTGATTAATTTATGATGAAAATGTTTATTAAGAATATGGTGAAAATTCTTACTTCTTTATGTCTTTATATTTTATAATACTATTATATAGACATTTGTTTCTTTGTTGTATTAAATTAAATACTACTACTTTCTTTGTGTAATTCTTACTATGTTATGTAAGATATGATGGTTTTACTCTTATATTTTACTTTTGATGTCATATAAAATCGATGCTAAAATTATTTACTGCTAATGCTATAATTCTATGATTACGGCAGCATTACTTTATTTAAATAATTAGCGAATATATATGACAATATAGGTATTTAGTACATTTAATTTGATAATTGTGCTTGTTATGATATTTTTTATTTTTAGTTATTCTTTAGATTTTTAAAAAAATTTATCTGCTATAATGTACGTATCATTCGATATTTGATTGATATGCCGCAACGAATGTGGAACAACAGCAAACGCGACGCGACGGCGACCCGCTACGGTTCGCTGTAATTGAAATACGTAAAACAAAGAAAACGAGGAAGAGTTGCATAGAAGTAGTATTCATTATTACTTATATACATAGGATGAAAATAACATCTGACTTTTTAATTTTTAGAAAAAAAAACAAGTGAAACTGGTCAAATTGAGAAACTCCATTCATACTAATGAATGATGACCAAAGTTAAAGCATGGCAACTAAAAGCCATCAAACATTTGAGATTTCAAGTATGCCACTCCTCGTTGTTTTATTAGGAATAAAACTCTGAAAACCTCCTTTTGTTTTGGGAAGATAAAGTGGGTCTTTGAGGAAGAAGCAGATGGAAGGTCAAAAGTTTGAAAAGTTGAACAAGGAGAAAAAGGGTCATTAACGTCTTACACCTTGAAGATTGGCATTAGAATCTCATAATTTCTCATGATTTATAAATTACCACTTTAACTCTTTGGCTTAAGGATATATAGATTTGCCTGTTAAGCTTAATGGCTAGATCAATGCGGTCAATATTTTTAGGGTTAACTACATTTACTTGAGGTTTGACTAGAGTACTAATCAGCCTTTAAAATTAGGCCATATACATTTTCTTCCATATTGGTAACAACATCTACACTTTCTCGTCAGAGGCATTAGAAAGACAAAATTACCACTAACAGAAATGTAGTAATTATGAATCCAAAAAAGGAACTGAAATAGAAAATTGGAAGTAAAAAGGGGGGTAAAAGTAACTGAAAAATACGTAAATACACAAAAAAATAAATTTAAAATTACCTCTCTCTGAAAATGAAAAGGAAGAACCTTATTATGTATAACTATAGATACTAAAAAAGGAGAAAAAGAGGAAACTCAACCAATAAAATAAAAAATGAAATAAGCTAAAAAGAAAAAAAAGTAATAGAAACAGAGAAATATAACATAAGAAGAGAGGTGTTATTTGAGTCAAGTATCACATGTTCGAACTCGTGCTCGTTTAATAAACAAATGAACTCGAGTTCGCTCATTTATCTAACGAGCCAAAATTTATGTTCGAGCTCAGTTCGTTAAATTATACAAACGAGTCAAACTCGAGGTTTTACTAATTTAGTCAAGTTGTATTTGCAAACATCTCGGTTCAAATATGTGTAAAGGTGTTATTCGAACCAAGTCACTACGAATATCTCATATTCTAACTCTTACTCGTTTAATAAACAAGTGAACCCAAGCTCGCTCATTTATTAAATGAATTAAAATTTGTGTTCGAGCATAATTCGTTTAGTTATACAAATGAGTCAAAATCGAGTCTCCATGAGCGGAGCTGAGCTATGTTTGCGAAGTTCATTTAGAGCTCTACATATGAAAACTCTTTTTACCACTTCAACACTTCCACTTGTTAACTTCTCTACTTCTCCACTACGGATTTGGAGCCTCACAAGTGTTGTTTCCCACAAGTTGATAGCTTGGATTTAATGTGGCAGAATGGAAGGTTAACATGTGTGTTATGTGGATCGAATTTGAATTGAAAAAACACAAAAAAGAGGTGATTTTAGAGAGAAAGTGGTTATACCACAATCCTGGACAATTATACTAAAATATTGGATAGTTAGACCAAAATACTAAACAATTACACTACCTTAACTTAAGGAAAATGGCAAAAGGTCAAACTATAAGTCCCATGCTCCTCCACTACCAACACGATTCTTTCCTTCCTCCCCTTTCCTCTATTTTTTTTTTTTTTTAATTCAAGATCTTCCCTTCTTCCGTGTATCTCTTCCCTCCAATGTTATCATCTATACGCATTAACTAATTAAAATACTCAGACACCTGGAATTGTATAAGTGATTTAAGACCTACCTTTCACCACAGCAGCACCAACCACTCACAAAAAAGCCGGAGCCAACCACCAGCACCACATTCTTTCAGCCACCTTATTACGCTATCAACATGCACCCTCAACCACTCCAAACAGAAAGCCTTCTAACTCAACCTACATTACCAACCCCAGCACCAGCTACCAACCAGCACAGACACACACCTGCAATCTCTGCTACAATAGCTAGCACACACCACCCTCACACCATACACAAACAACACCACTGCACAACCAGCACTCGCTCACACACACTTCTATCCGCACTACACCCTCACACAGAACACTCACCTGCTACAAATATCAGAACCACATTTGCACTCACCAGCTCACACTCACTGCTAGACGCTACTATTTTTACTCAACCCTCACATACCTGTACATCATAACTCGTAGCAGAACCTGCATCATCACAACCTGAACACACACACACTCCACCAATCACTCATAACACCACCATATCACACACAGAGAAACACCTGTATATACACGCATTAGCACACATACTCACGCGCGCACATCCATAAACAAAAAACAACAGAAAAAAACAGAAAGAAAAGCAGAAAAGGAGGAGGAGGAGGAGGAGGAGGAGGATGATTTCGCCGAATTTGCCTAAATAGCCACTGCAACTCAAACTGACCCTTACTGCCTAAGATCTTCATCAGGAAATTATTGTAAGGGATTCTATTTGCCTTATTACCAAAAGTTCATCGGAATTTCTGAGAAAAATGTATGTTTAATTATGCCCATCAATTGTTTGAGAAAATGTCCGAATATACTCTTAGGTCAATTTCTATTTTTTTTTTTTTTGGGATCATTGTGTTTAGTTTTTTTTTTTTTTTTTTGAAGATTTGTTTAGTGTAAATTTCGTGCGTGTGTATGTTAAAGAATCAAATTCTATAGTTAATTTGCTGAAAAAAAAAAAGTTAGGAAAGTTAGTAAAAGGAAAGAAAGAAGGATAAATTACAAAATACCCAGTAGTATTGCTTTTGATCATATAATTTTCCCATCTTTTTAATATGATAACATAATCCCTCATAATTTTATAAAATATAAAAAATCATAGTTTTATAAAATATAAAAAATAGATGGAATCAATATTTCCTCACCGATTATTTTATTTTTAATTCTTATAATCTACAATTGATCAGAATATTCTACAACGTAAGATGAGTTATACACGCATAGTGCAAAATATTACATCTATTTGCATATTTTATAAAATCATAGGGGAGTTATGTGATCATATTCAAAAGATAAATATCTATATGATCGAAAGTGATATTATAAGAAGGTATTTTGTAATTTACAAAGAAAGAAAGAACGAAAGGATAAAAATTGGAAGAAGAAAAGATATAGTCCCGCGCGTGTTGACGTTCTATTGAGCGTTGGTAAAATTGAAAACTTTTAAAATTTTTTAAAAAAAGTCCTTAGTTTTACCCTTATTTCGATTCGACTCCTAAAAGTTTTAAACTTTTTTAGGGTCCTTTAGGATCTAGAAAGTTAACATCAGGCTAATTAATGTTCATTTATATATTATTTAGTTTAATTTAATGCAACTAATTCTAGATTAGTTATTTTTAGTTTTATTAGTTTAGTTGTGTTAGTTGATTTTAATTTTAGTAAATAGGAGTTAATTAGTTAAATATTTTATATCATGTAAGCCCATTATTATGTAAGCCCATTATTGGAATATGAGTACATTATAAATTTTACTTCATTTTATTTATTTATTTATTTTTGTAGATTTAATTTATTTTCATTTGTGAAAAATTGCAAGCAAATACATCGAGACTGCATTTTTCCGTAGCATTTTCAATGCAGGTTTGGACTTTATACATTTCTTTCCAATTGATATTTAAAATATTTTATTTATTTGCAATTTTTTTGATTTAATTTAGTGTATTTTAGACCAAATCAACTCAATTTTAGGCCTTAAAAGTTAAGAGAGTCCAAATTGAACTCGCAACTCGTTTTACGAGGAGTTTGGCTACCTAAGCCAACAATTGGGCAATTCTCCTCTCAACTGCTCTCAGACTCTTTTTTTTTTTTTTTTTTTTCAAAAAATTAGGAGTCATCTAGGAACAGTTTGTACCAAAAAAGTAATTTTAAATAAATTTTTTTGGAGTGACTTGGTACATTAAAAAAAAATCCAATATCGAATGGTGACTTCTAACTCTTTAAAAGATAAACCTGTTTTTTAGATTTATTTTTTGGCCCGTAAAATGTTACATTATTTTTAAGTCCCCATTTTGGCCTCATCCTTATTTTGTTTTCTTATTTATTTTTTTAAATCTCAAAGAACCCCTATTATTTTTCTTTTATTGTTATTAGTATTTATTTTTTCAAGATTCCAAAAATCACATAAAAATTAATTCGCTTTCAAACCTCAATTTTAACCATTCTTTAGTTTTAGTTTATACTATTTTTTAGTATTCATTAGTTGTATTTAGTTTTTATGTTTTATTTTTTATCCTTCTTTCTTTTTTTAATAAAAATGGAGGAGCGACAACTTTGAATACATGTTTTTCTATTCAGTTGTATAAAATTAACATATTATCCATTGCAAATTCAATTAGCTTTATATACTTTAAAATAGTTTAAATAGTTTGATCATATGTTTCTCTTATTAACCTCGAAAGAAAAAAGTTTATCAACAATCATTCTATGATCAACATGCCACATGCAATGCATACGCTCTCAAAATAGTATATATAAATTTTCCACTAAGCTTATATTCAAACTAGAAAATAAAAAAGAATAACGGCAACATCTCTATTATAATATATCAGTTTTGGCTCAACGAATGCAGCTCCAAAATCGACCAATCATACTGTCAAGAAGTTTCTGAGCGAGATCCAGAGGCTTCTTGATTTTGCATGGATGTACTCGACTTAGATTTAACGTCATCAAGGTAATGCTGATAGATATAGGACAGGAAGCCCCATATAGACAGTATCAGAGCAATGACTTTCACCCCATCCATTTTGTCATGGAAAAATATGACAGCAAGAATCGGTATAACCGGCAGAGATATGGTACTGATCACATTTGAAAACAGAGAAGAAACCTCAAAAATCAACCCCAACAAACCTACTGATGTTATTTGCCATGAAACAGCAGTCCAAAACAAGGTCATGACATAGGATACCCTGCCCTTTTGATAATCTTCCATTTCTGTTTGCAGTGTTTTCCATTCTCCACTAGCAAAAAGTCCCACCACACAAGCACAAGTTGCAACAAAAGATGGATAAATTTGCATATCCAAAACAGCATCAAATGTTTCTCTCTTGAGAACCTTCTTAAACGATAATTCCAAAAGAGAAAGGTATAATGAGTATGTAGCTGATGCACCAACCGTGCAAATAAATCCAATGACATACTTTACTTTGGAGACTTTTGTTGAGTTCTCAGCGTCAGGATGGACGGCAAGAAGTGAGGCTGAGACAGTAAGGAGGACTAGAGAATTGAAGATCAATGCAGTGAACTTTTGCGAGTTGATTAGGAAGGAAAAGACTGCATTGAAGGCCAATTGAGTGGCACATATGAGAGAATAAGTGGACACAGGAAGGTATAGGAGGCCATAAGAATACATCAAATTGTCACCTGCTAAAAGTACACCAAAGAAGAGATAAAGCATTAGAAGGGCAGAGATAGATGGTTGTTTTTGAGGGTTGTTGTTTGAAGAGGAGTTGATGATGGTAGGATTTTTGTATTGCAGAAACCAAACTAAGACCGGAATTAAGATTGGGAAGCCTGCTGATTGTACGAATGTCGCCATCCATTTGCTGTTCCCACCATTATCATAGTATAACCTTCCCAAAAGAGTGGCAGCAGATTGACCAGCAAGAAGAAAAACAATGTAGAGTAATACTCGAACCCACCAGTTGTATCGTTTGAACGAAGGAAGTTGCAGTTGAGTTGTACTATTTGAGATCCTCTGTGAGTTCAAATCCTTGTCTTCCACTGGTACAATTACAAACAGAAGAAGATTACTGTAATTAGAATGATTAATCAGAATGTTTTATTTCTAACCTAAACTGGATGATAGGAAATCTGAGATGTCTAAGCAGCCATGATTTGAAATTGTGGATACATGATGAGAAGTTGTGGTTATCAATGTATGTCACTACATAGCACATATTCCACCAAAATCCTGTAATTAAGTACGGAGGAAACATTGCAGATAAAGAAAATTGACTAACAACACGATTGGCGTTCAAAGTATACAACAAAAAATATTCCACTGGCTATTGCGCACCTGCTATATGCGTTACTGTTTTCACCAATTTAAGGAAATTCAGAAAAACAGGTAGACAGTCAAGGAGAAGTTTTTAGCTTCTCAAGCGGTTCCTACTCCCTAGAAATAGGATTCTGCTCTGCATATTCGATGACTGATCTCTAGTCCCTAGTGACAAGTTTTCCAGAGAAAACTTTTTCAACCCAGCTTTAACTGTTTCTGAATTGAAGAGCGGGACTACTAAGGTTCCATTCTTTTCAAACGTGATTTTTAACAAAAGAAAGAAGAGGCCATCTACACATGGCCTATGTATTTCAATCTTGCTAAAATCTATAGCAAGCCAGGATTGCATGAGAATATTGCCTGGCACATATTCCACCTCCATACCCCAAATAGAAAATTTATCTTTGATAGTCGCAACTCGGAATCATCCATCCTACCAAAGAAAATTCTGCAAATATGACGGCTCGTTCTTAAAGCACAACTCATTACAAAATGGATTTCATTTTTCGTATTGCTGAATTTAGTCCTCTACCTATATGTTAATCTACAATTTACAGCAAGAACGATGCATAACAATGTTATTTAGTATCTTCTTTTTGCATCTCTATGCCAAAAACAGAAGGGTGCTATCTGAATTTGGAAAGTGATATATTCTTTTAATTATTTATGCCAAATCAAAAACTATAAGAACTTCCAAGAAAGTATCTACAACAAGAAACATTTTCCAGTAACCATCCGGCACTGCAAACATGTAAAAAGTAAGAGTAAACCAAAAGTAGAAGTTTGATAGCTGACCTCTAATTTGCAACTCCATTTCTTGAGTATTTTCCATGAAGACTTACCAATGAATTTCCCTTCTTACTTTTGGGTGTTCAAATTGTGGAGTTTAGACTGACTGAATCCCCCTACTTTAAAGAAACCTGTTAGTTATTACTTGAGAATTCTCGTTAAATTTTTGACTCAAATAATAATATGGTGTGGACCAGCGTACTCGAAATCTTTAGTTCTTGGTGGCTTATTTATACCTTATTGGATAAGCTTCACATTTTTAAGTCAAATTCAGCACGTTACTGATTATGGTCAGATTTGGCCGGCTGAACTTTACAATGTTAGGATGCTAAATTTAGGACGTGCAGATCAGCCTAGCCTCCCACTAATTTGGTAGTGTGTGACAGAAATTATACAGCTAATAAAAGGTATTTTTAACTGCTAAGTAAATTGCATTAACTTCTACAGAGTTTGATCATAGATAGTACTACCAGGACCACCACCTTATGCGTGCAATTCCAACAATTAAAATTAAATAGCATAACAAAATATTATGACAACGTACTTTACTACAAATCAAACTAATTTTTATTACAAATTGTACTACTCACTCAATAAAATTTATCAATCATGCACCACATCATTTCTCTAAAACTTATTACCCTTTTGAAAAGGGAAGAAAGACAAGTGAAAGCGGGAAGCCCTGGCTAGCAGTGGAAGAATATGAATACCTTGCTTGGCTTACATTTTTCTTCTTCCCCCAGAGTTGAGTCTCTTTCCACGCCCCATCTATATAACAACCAATGATAACTTTGGGGATGTGCGCAATTTTAGTGTAAACTTCACTCATTTCTTCGCCAACTTGATTCTCCAGTTTCTTTAACAGTTCAAGACTCATATCACTCAAATCCAGCTTTTGAAGCTGTCTCAAGTGTTCAAGGCCTGAAGGTAAGTCCTCTAGCAATGGAAGTTCTATCATAATTAGTTGATCGAGGTGAGGCATTGCACATTCCTCCACTCTCATCCATCTCAAAACATGAAATTTCCTAAGGTGCAACTTCTTGAGCTTTAGAAAACATCCAGCCTTGAAACACAACCCTTATCCTTCATGAGCCCGAGTGAGATAAACTTCAACCAAATTCGGCAAAATATTGAAGGGATTCAAGTGGGTTATCCTTTAGCCGGCTCCAAGCCAAATCTGTCCTTGTCAAGCCTTGGAGAGAAACTATCCATTGTGGTACTTTTTCTAAGCGTCCCTTCAAGTATAACCAACAAAGAAATTGAGAAGATGAAGAAAGTGAAAAGTTCAAATCAATTACCTCATCTTGTTCAGTTGAAGAGATATATACTTCCCGAAGATTGGGTGAGCTTCTCGAGAGAGAAAACAGAGTACCTTTCCGTCTTCTCTTCTAAGATTTGTAATCCCCAACTTTCTTAATTGTGTGAGTTTTCCGATCTCTTTAACAGTTGTTTCATCATTCCCCACATCTATGGCGTGCAATGTATGCAGAGTAAGGAGCCATCCAATATTAGTTGGAGGTATAAATCCATAATATCCGTAGTCACAATCCAAGGAATCAACACGCTGGAACGCCCAAAGATGGTGAAGCTTTTCTAGCTTTAGTATTTCTATTGGTA
Source organism: Mitragyna speciosa (assembly GCA_024721245.1). Lineage (NCBI taxonomy): Eukaryota > Viridiplantae > Streptophyta > Magnoliopsida > Gentianales > Rubiaceae > Mitragyna > Mitragyna speciosa. The sequence continues at coordinate 1,065 of JAMWEH010000708.1, read as the reverse complement.
ATTCTCTAACATTAGTGTCACCCAAATCTAAATATTCTAGATTTTGAAGCTTTCCTATGGATTTTGGGATTGTTTTGACACTTGTCCCCCTCAGGCATAAATACTTGAGATGAAATAAGTTCCAAATTTCATCTGGGATTTCCTCCAATTGTGCATCTCTCAAATCCAGGACTTTTATCAATTTACCAGATAAAAGCTTGGATAAGAAAGGTTTGGATAGTGGCTCCATGGATCCAAATGTGATCAGGGATCGAAGATGGTTAAAGCAATGGATTTCTTTGGTATCACGAAGGAAATTACTGTTTACTAGACGTCTTACCTTTTCGGGGCACCTTGTTTGTTGTCCAGTAGCTATGGTCATCATGTTTTGTCCCTGCGACTTAGAAACAATAACTACTCGCAAAAGGTCATGAATACAAATACTATATGGTAATCCTTCGTAGATCACCTCAGACACTTGAATTAAGCTCCTATTGATAAGTTCTTTGAGATAATTCCAGGCTATTTCTTCTGTTGTCATTCCTGCTTTCCATTCTACAAATCTTTCTGCACTCCACAGTCTAATTAGTCGACGACAATCAATTTAATAATCCTCAGGAAAAATGCTTATATACAGCAGACAGGTCTTGAGATGGGAAGGTAAATCATTGTAGCTTAGACAAAGTATTTTTTTAACCCTGTCCAATTTACCACTACCTTCTAATTCGCCTCCAAGACTACATCGAATCATCTCGCATTGATCTAATCTACTCGTCTTTTAGAGCCAAAATCCCACTAATTGCAACAATTGCCAAGGGCAAGCCTTCACATTTACCCACAATACTTTCTGCAACAGTCTTCAGATAGCCAGGGCAGCAATCTTCTTTTAATGTCCTATTGCAAAACAGAGTCCAAGACTCTTCAAAGACAAGGGCTTCATTTTGTAGACATAGTCACGAGATTTTATGAAGGAGGCAGCAGCTACATCAGCTATTCGTGTCGTTAGCATTACACGGTTGCCATAGCCATTCTCAGGCAATGCAAATTTGATTGCAGTCCAGAAATTCAGGTCCCATACATCATCAA
>JAMWEH010002270.1:0-25645 GCA_024721245.1 Mitragyna speciosa | reverse complement strand
CAAATCAAGTTTTTGGCATTGTTGCCAGGGAAACAAAGAAAACTTGGCAATATTGAGGCAAAAGCAAGTATTTATTAATCTACACATTTTTATTTTTGTTATTTTAATCCTTCTTGTGTTGTTTTTGTAGGTACTTGGCGATATCAAGTTGAAGGAAATTGAAGAAAGTTGAAGGAAATTGAAGCAAGCATTTCATCAAACACATGGAGAACGAACTTCAATCCAATAATATACCTCTGACCAAAGAGGAATGTCAATCTTACATTTATCAAGGTATGTTTGACAAAAATTTCAATAAAATTATCGATGCAAAACTGGAATATTGGTATGCATTGTGTGAAGAATATGAAAAAATCTATGTTCATCATGAAGAAAAAACCTACTAGTGAAGTCTTTGAAAAGTTAGGAGTCCTAAATTGGGACAACTATTTAAAAGACTTTTGGGATGTAAAAAGTGATTCTCATGATCCTTGTAATGAAGAAATTGAGCATAAACATGAGAATGAACAACAATCTCCATGTATGAATGACTTTCAATGCATAGAAAAAGGTCATGATATTGAATCAAAGAATCAAGAACATGATAACATTTTAGAGGAAAATGATAGTGAAATTTCTATTGAGGATCGAAAATGGTATCATTTGCCCATTTTTGAAGAAAATAGAAGACAATTAAAAAAAGCATTGGAAGAACTTCTTAAAGATCAAATGGAATACAAAAAGAAAATGGAGCAAAATAAAAGAAGCAATATGAACCGAATCCTTGAGTATTCCAATGCTACAATGGGAAATGAACATGATTATGAGAATCTGAAATCATGGACATATATGTAAAAATGACATGACCTTGATGAATGAGGAATGCCAAAATATGTTTAACAATCATTATGTGGTTGATAATGATATATGTTGTGCTTTGTGTGGTAGAAACCATTTGTTATTCCAATGTCAAAAACTTCATGAAAAAAAAAAGAAGCACAAACTCAAAAGAACATATCCCAAATAGCTCTTTATGATGATGATGATTTGGGATATAATAATGATCATTTTGAGCATGTTAACCAATGGCTTGAATCTCCTACTTTTGATCATAATGAGGAATAAATGTGTGAATTGAATGTTCAATGTGATATGGTAGTTGAAGAGAAGGAGGTTGATGATAATGCCACAATGTTTATTTCCCCTACTTTTGATTCTATGCATAATGAAAATGAATATGTTTGTGAAAATGTTGGTGAAAATATGAAAAATGAGAATGATGATCAATATGAAGTCTCTCCTACTTTTGATGAATATGATGACTTTGTGGATGAAAACAAGCATATCTATGAATTTGAGATTAAGTATGATGAAATGCCATGTGATGTGATTGCAAATAAAAAACAACTTCCTTTCAATTCTCATATTGATTTCATTGATACTTGTGAATAGCTAACACAAGAGAAAATTCTAGCCAAATTTGGCATCTTTGTTAAGTGTGTTTCTCTTGTAGCTATGGTGGTTCAATGGATTATGAATAAGGGAGTACAAATTTTTGCTCAAAGGATGCATATTTATTTGCTCAATCAATTAAACACTAAAGATGTATTATATCCTTTGTGGGACACTCCAATTACGTGAGAAAGTCGGAGAAAAGTCTAGCTCTAGACTTTAAATGAAGCGCTTGTTGGGAGGCAATCCAGTGTTTTTCATATTTTTACTTGTGTTTTATGCTTTAGGTGTGTTTTTAAGTTTGTTTGTTTGATTGGTTTGGTTTGAATTTGAACTTGAAGTATTATGTGCAATCTTAAGGTTTCATGTTTAAACTTTGATGTTTAATGCCAAATTTTCATATCTCTTGTGTTTGGAAGGTGCATTTCATTTAGACATCTTAGTTTCATCATTTGAAATGTGTTTAAGGAGTTTTGTGGTTTAAATGAACAAGAAAACCAATTTGAAGCATTGAGTTGCAAAGTTACTATTTTATTGGTTACTATTCATGAGCTAAGTTTGATTAAGCATTTTGATTCTCATTTGGTAATCCAGGGACTTTTAACACAAAAATTGATTTTGAGCAACTTTGTTTTATCATTTAAAACTTGTTCAAAGTGATTTTGAAGTTAGAATAACTCAAAAAATTAAATTGAGGTATTAAGTGAAAATGGTAACTATTTCTTTTTTTTTTTTTTAAAGGCTAACCCCGTACACGGGGGAGGGCGCCACTCCATAATTTTATTAATAGCTTAACGGAAAATATGAGGGGGACATAAACCTGACCTCAATTATTACAAAAATCAAATTTAATAGAAAATGAAATAAGGAGTACTTCCTCCCTTTACAAAAAAAGAAAACTCAGCATTTCTTAAATCTAAAAGCAGGAAAACCTAATTGATCTAGTCTGACTGCCCCTTGGACTGCTTTTGGTAGAGCTGCAAAATTCTCAAAAAACTGATCATGCTTTGATAGTAATCCCTCATTTGACAAGATGTCTGCTGGCTTGTTTGCTTCCCTACAACAATGCGTAAAAGTCATCATATGTGAACTAAAACTATTTAATTCCTCATATAATGAATATAAATGCCACGGGCATGAAATTTTCCCAGTTAAAATGTTAACTAGAACAAGTGAATCCGATTGCACATGAAAGGTGCTGAATTCCCTGTTGACAGCATAATCGAACACCATGAAGCACAGCACGGAATTCTGCCTCCAAACTTGATCCATACCCCAGTGAGCAAGCATACCCAAAAATAACCTTACCCTGCACATCTCTAAGGATTCCACCACCTCCACAGTTACCTGGATTCCCTTTGGAGCATCCATCAACATTGAGTTTAAAATAATCCGCAGGAGAACTCCATCTTACCATAGTAACACGAATTTCCTTCTTCATCATACCAACATTACAGTAAAATTCCAACCAAGGTACTGGCATGAATGGATTTACTAAATTTTTGTTCCCATGTCAATTTTATATCTCCAAAAATCCTTCTAGCAATAAGATCCCTAGGGAGAGCATTACCTGCAAAAACAAATTCATTCCTTGCTTTCCACAAGTGCCACAAGATTAAAATAGGAGAAATATGATGCAAAAAATCCACATATGAGTTAGTAGCAGGAAGCAACCACCAATCCATAATCCTCCTACGTAAATGATAATGATTAGGTGAAAACCCTACAGCTGCACCAAAAAAATCCCAAAGTAGAGTAGCACATTCTCCCAAGCTAAACACATGCTCAACAGATTCAATCGATGGGCTAGCACAACAGAAACATCTAGATGGGCCATGAATACCAAACTGCTGCAAAAGTATCTGCCAAAGGAAGTCTCCTATGTAACAATCTCAACATAAAAAATGAAATCTTCCCTGGGATAGAAGTATCCCAAATCTTTGAAAAGAATATGCTAGAGACTTTACAATCCCTTACACAGTGGTATGCAGAATTCAAAGAAAATGCACCAGAAGAAGACAACTTCCAAACAATTCTACCAGAGGGAAGCCAACCAATATTACTTTCAGCCAAGTCCCTCCCTTTTAGCATCCTCTTCCACATCATGGAATCCATCAAACTAGCCTGAACTTGTGTTGGTGAGTTAGATTTACAGTACTTAGAATGCACAAATTCAGCCCATATCGATTTATACTCTCTAAATCTCCACCACAATTTTATAGAAAAAGCCAAATACACATCTTCCAAGGATCTTAAACCAGCCCCACCTTCCTCAGTAGGAGCACATAAATTTTTCCACTTTATCCAATGAAACCGAGAACCATCCCCATCTATTCCCCACAAAAACCTTGCAAAAATTTTTTCCAACTCCCACAAAACACCTTTTGGTGGACACGATGCAATCAAAACATGTAAAGGAATTGAAGATAATACATGTTTAATCAATATCAATCGACCACCCACAGATAGAAATCTATTTTGCCATGCCAACTACTTTTTTAGCAACACCTTGACAAAGCTCAGAAAAGAATGCTTTTTTACCTCTTCCAAGATACAAAGGACAGCCCAAATAGCGTACAGGGAATTGCCTTTCAGAGAAACCCGTCAATGTTCTAATGATATCCTTCCTTTGACTTGGAATTTTTGGATGACAAAGAAAACCACTTTTTTGCACGTTGATCTTTTGGACCTGAGCATAGTTCATACTTCCTTAGTACATCCATCACTAATCTCAAAGATCTACGATCAGCACCTGTAAAAATAACAACATCATCAGCAAAAGCCAGATGAGTCACAACAGGACATTTTGAGGGTACACTGAAAGGAGTAAAACCCCTTTTTCCAATAAGAGAATTCAACTGCCCTGGACAAACCCTCCGCAGCAATAATAAACAAGGCTGGAGAAATAGGGTCTCCTTGCGTAAGCCCCCTAGAAGAATGGAAAAATCCAGATGGAGCACCATTTATAATAACTGAAAACCAGCAATTGGAGATTAACCTCCAGACCATATCAATATATCGTTCCCCAAAGCCAAAAGCTCTCAAAATTTTGGTCAAATAAATCCAGAAACCCTATCATAAGCCTTCTCCATATCTAATTTTATCATTACATTTCCTCCTCAGATTTTTCCTTTTCATACCTCCAACCAATTCTTGGGCAAGCAAAAAATTCTCTGCCATCAATCTTCCTTTCACAAAACCACTCTGTTGACTGGAAATAATCCGAGGTAAGATACCTATCAACCTAGTCAGACAAGATTCTGGAAATAACTTTATTAAAGAAATTACACAAGCTAATAGGCCGAAATTGAGTAAAGTCTTGGGGACAAGCAACTTTAGGGATTAGAACCACCAAGGTAGAAGAAATACACCTTGGTAATTCAGCACCACAAAAGAAGCTATTCACTGCCCTATAAACATCTTCAGCCACAATGTCCCAAGCATGTACAAAAAATTTACCTGTAAAGCCATCAGGCCCAGGAGCACTATCCTCATTCATTGAGAAAACCACATCCCGCACCTCCTCCAAAGATGGAAAATTTTCCAAAGATTCAACATCATCATTAGATAATAAGCTAGGAATATGATCTAGAACAATGTCATCACCCACCCCATCTTGTGAAAATAAGGAAGCATAGAATCTGCACACTTCTGTAGCAATATCATCCTCCTCCTCCAACCATGCCCCAGAAGAATCTTTAATACGATGAATAATAGCTTTGGATCTTCTTTCAGCTACCACAGAATGGAAATACCTAGAATTTTTATCTCCTTCCTTCCACCACTTTACTCTAGCCTTTTGTCTCCAAAAACTCTCCTCTACACAAAGGGCTTTATTTAATTCCATACGAGACCGCTGCAAATTGTCCAAAGCCTGATCAGAGCCCTCAATATCAAATTTCTTCTCATCCTCAGCTGCTTTCCTTTCCAGTTGTTTAACATTCTCAAAAATGTCCCCAAAAGTATGGCGAGACCAACTTTGAAGAGCCTTTTTCACATTCTTCAATTTTCAGCTAATATTTTCATAGGGTGCCCACTACAACTAGCTTGCCAAGATGATCGAACCACCTCCAGAAATTGATGATGATCAACCCAAAAATGAAGAAAATCGGAATGCCTTTGGTTTATTATCCAATCTCGTTTTCCCTATTACAAGCAACGGAGAGTGATCAGACGGACTCCGAAAAAGATGTTGCACTGAAATATCCAAACCCATTGAAGTAAATTGCTGATTAACCAATATCCTGTCAAGCCTTTTCCATATCCTGGCTCGGCCATGTCTATTGTTGCACCAAGTATAGGGAGACCCAGAGAAGCCTGCATCAAAAACTTCAACATCGTGCAAAAAATTAAGAAAGTCCAGAGCTTCATTTAAATGAAAAGGTCGACCCCCTCTCTTCTCATCCGCCTGAGAAATAACATTAAAATCCCCCCCAATCAACCAAGGAGAACTAGCTACACTTTCAGCTCTTAGAGCATCCCACAATAATTTCCTCTCATTAATGTCACAACTCGCATGCAAAAAAGACAGTCTACAAGAAGTCGCAAAATTTGAGTTGTGCACACTAATAGAAATATGTTGTTCACTATCACCAACAATTGAATAATCCCCTAACTGTCGAAAGAAAATCCAGACTGATCCAGAAGAATTATAAACACCAAATTCCATACCCAATTTTCGTCTAATATCATGAAACCGATCAACATTCACTTTAGGTTCACATATAGCAACTAATTTCAAATTAAAAATTCTAATTAACTTCTTCAAACGCCTAATATTAGGGCCTTTAGACACACCCCTAATATTCCAAAACATCATGCAAATCATTTGGATAAATTGAGCAGACAAGAATCTGAAGATTTTGTCTTAGATCTAAGAACTCTATCCGAACTTGGAGCAAAGGACACACATTTCTTTTTGGATGTCTTACTAAAATTCAAATCAATTACCTGTTGAAGAATACCTTCCCTTTGATTGTGAGACATTTCCAAATTACAAAACTCTACCCGTTTGTTCAGTTGTTGAAAAGAATCCAAGCTACTATGCTCCGGAACTCGTCGAGGAGATAGACTTCCAGCAATTACTTCAGCCTCCATTATCATAGCAGCCTGTAAATCAGGTTGTAAAATCTCTCCTTCCTCCAGTTGTTGCTGTTGTTGATCCAGTAAATCTGGTTGTACCAATTCAGACAGCACAATTGCCTCACCTGCTCCATCCTTCTCAATTTGTTCTTCATTATTTGACATCTCAATATCTTTACTTCCCATATTTTCTTTCATCTGAACGTCAGACTCAACGACCTTGTTGGCCATGCACTTTCTCACTTGTTTCCACTTCCCTCTGTGGCATGTTCATTGGCTCCTCTACTTCCGTAGGAAACTCATTTTGCTCAACTTGATTAGCTACAGTGGCTTACCTGTTCACGAATTTGCTGATCAAAAGGCCTGCCATTGTCTCCATTTTTCACCAGCTTCGGAACATATCGCAGAATCTCATCAGGTTTTGTTTTCGGTTTAGGCTCCTAGCTCTTGATTTGTTACTTCCTTTTGAATGCAACACTCGGCAGTGAGCCTCATCATGTCCCTGTTTATGGCATTTACCGCAATAAGAAGGCAAATTTTCGTAACTAATCTTCTGCCAAAATCCTCCTTGACCACTAGATATCCTAATGCAGTTGGGGCAACTCCTTCAACAAATCAACATCCACACAAACCCTTGCAACATTCGGTCGACTCAAATTTACAGTTGCTGCGTCAAGCTTAAGAGGCTCTCCAACTGCAGAAGCAATCATAAACAAAGCTGCACGATCAAAAAAATGGATGGGTAAACCTTCAAATGCAATCCAGACAGGAGCACGAGAAGGCTCCATGTCCGTTCGGAAATCCGGACTCCACTTAAAAACTCTCATAGGGAATTCATTGATCATCCATAGCCCCCTTATCCAACATCTATGAAAATCTTCCTCCACATGAAACCGAATCAGTATGTGTCTGTGGTCCAGCAATCCCAGCGAAAAAGTTCCTGAGAAACCAATGGCAGTGAAAGACTTTCGCAATACCTCCATGCTTGGCCTGCCATGGGAAAATTTCCCAACAAGTGCAAACCTAAAGGTGCTGCAAGTTTTTCGATTTCCTCCGAGGAGAAGCATATTGCAGGCTCCCCCCTGAAAACAGATGGTGGCTTGATCTTTAACAGGTGATGGCGTCTTGTTCATAAGGACATCAGCAAAGGAACGAATTAATAGTTGAAGGAGGCCCTACAGCCATTGAATGGGGCGTAGCCATGAAAACCCTACTCTTCCAATCCAAACCAGATGAGAAAAGCAAGGATCATGGCTAACCACAAAGAGTTGAATCCGTAAGGCACCAAAATCAGACCAGAAAGTGATCGGAAAAGGCACCAGAAAATTTAAAATTCAAAATCCTAGAAACGTGGAAGAAGAGAGAGAAGAGAGAGAAAAGGGTTAACCGAAATCAATCACTATTTTTTGCACCAAAGACATCAAAAACCACTTTCTATGGATAAAAAGTGATCAAATGGAAGTAAAAGCTCCAAGAAAATGAAAGAAAATGGTGAGAAAAGAGAGAAGAGAGGAGCCGGTTTTTGAGAAGAAGAAAAGAGAGAAAAATGCCTAAGTAAAGAAGAAAAGAAATGGAAAAGAATTGAAAATGGTAACTATTTCGTTAGTTACTATTCATCAAGTGAGATTCTTTGTGATTTTGGTTCTAATCTTATAATTTTCATGTTTTTGATGTCTAAAAATTATGTTAATAACTTTTTTTTAACATTGGAAACATGTTTGAAGTATTGGATTGATAAAAAATTTGAAAAGGAAAAAGTCGAGTTTCAAGTTCGTATTGAAAATCCAAGTTGTAGAATTTTCGGAAGGCCAACTTTGATCGATTCTCAATTCTTTTATGTTGATGATTTAGATGAGTTTAATTCAAATTTTGTTGACATGGCTACATGATTGAAAGTTATTTGCCCAAAATTTGAGGTTTAAATGAAAGAAATTATTGCTCAAAATTGAGAAAAAACCAGCCCTAGCACTAGAATTTCTGCAATTTTGCAAAAAGTTCTGGGAGGTATCTATGGATTGGATTCGCGAGTCAGCTAACAACAGATCCTACCCATGGATCAACAGCATTTTGAGGGTCCTTTGGTTGATTTTGGACAATTTTGTTTGGGGTTTAATGGCTTTCTTTGCAAGTTTGTTTAGCAACTTTGTGAGCATGAAAACATCACTTTAACACATTCAAATGGATTGCATTACATGTTTCACTTCATTGATTCAAACTTTAACTTTTTTACATTAAAGTATAAAATTTTGTTTTGAGACACTTTAGAACAAGTTTCTTTAGCTTTTCACTTCATCATAACATAATAAACTTGCTCACATAACACAAGCATTAAAATTTCACCCCGTTGAAGTTACATTGCAATGACTAAGTGTGGGGGAAATCAAGGTTTTTAAGCATGTTATGTTGCCTGTTGACCTTATTTGTTATTTAAACATGTTCTAACATATAATTTGAGATTTTCTAAGCTTTGAAACAAGGTTGGTGAGCAAGAATTAACCATTTGAAGATATGGTGAAGCACTGCAAAGAGAAATTTCACAAAGGCCAATGGACCTCAATGCACAACAACAATATCAACTTTTGGATTAATAAACCACATAAGGGGAGTTTTCTTGTTCTATTTTTCATTCATATCTTTTCCTTTATACATTAAGGACAATGTGACATTTTAAATATGGTAGGGAAGGTAAAGGATTATGTTTGGTGTGGTTTGTAATCATTGTGTCAAGATATTGTTTAGGTAAAATATGGCCAAAATTTTTGATAAATGGTCTCTTTATCATGCTTTTATGCCATTAACTTATTAAATATTCTTACTTTTTGAAGTAATTTATGCAACTTTGCTTGAATGTATTCTACAAATATATGAAGAAATAATTATTATGTGATTAGGAGTTTTGTTTTAAGAACGTATATCTTGTAAATTGGTTGTAATTATTTCTTGATTTGATATGTTTGATTTTAAATTTCTTTTCTTTATTTGATTTTACATGTTAAATGATGATTATGGTCAATTAGTTAAAGCATGTAATCTATGGTTTAATACTTGCAATAAGGGATATTTATACTACAAAAATGAAAAAAAAAATGAAATAGTTTTTTCTACTCCAATGGTTCTTGTGCTATGTAACTGGGGGTCTTCATCCAAAAATGTTGACTTTTGTGTAAAACGGTACATGAATTATGAGTATTGCATAGCAATTTAAGTGAGTAAATTGTTGAGCAACTAGGGATCCTCATCTGGCCAAATGTCAATCTTTGCGTAAAAAGGCAATTTTACTTCTCAAATATGATTTTTGCTATTTGCTTAATAGTGAGATGTTGACTAATCGGGAACCTTCATCGACCAATGTCAGTTTTCACATCAAAAGACATTCTAATTTTGAGTAAATAATTTGCTAAATTATACTCCCTCAAGTGAAAAATGAAATGATCATAGACATGTGAAGTCCTTAGATCGACCATATGATTCATTTTCTTGTGAAATTTTGTAAGGCAAAGAAATTTTGTTGAATATGCTTTAATCTTTGATATAATTACTTCTCTTTTACTTGATATGATGAGTATTGAAAACATTACAAGGAGTTGCATAATATTTATTTGCTTTGTATTGTGGAATTGGATTCAACAATAAGGCATTTGTTATTTCAATAACTTGAATCATGTTTTGATCTCTTGATTTTCTAATTGCTTAAGGATAAGCAATTATTCAAGTGTGGAGGAGTTCGATAAGTAATAATTTTACCTATTTTAGCATAGTATTTTATATATGATTTTAGTTTGTTTTTTGCATTTTTTATATAAAAATGGCTTAATTTCATTACTTTCCATCAAATCAAGGATTGTTCTAAAATTAGGGTTTTTAGTCCGAAAATTAAGGTTTTGAGGCAGAATTATTGGCTTCGTTTGGATAGAATTATTTGGAGTGTTTTTTTAGAATTATTGGAAAAAATTATTTGGATTGTTTTTTATTGACGTTTTTGGAAAGCTGAAAAAGAGTTTGGATGTGAAAATTTTTTTAAGTGACATGATGGTGGTTTGAAAAGTGAATAATTAGTGTGGAAAAGTGTTTGAATGGTTCAAAAATTTTGGACCAACTGGCACTTATTTGTAAATGATTGTATAAGAAGGACATTGATTTTTTTTGGAGAAAATTTATCTAATAAAAATGCAAAAAACACCAATTAAAATGCAATCCATATAGCTGAAAAAAGTAGTGAAGCAGACGTCCGCTTAAATAGAAATGTCTTAGCGAGCACTGGGCACGGACACATTGCTAAGACACTTCTATCTTCGAAGCAGACGTTCACTTAAAGAAGCAGACGTCTGCTTCGTTGTTCGCTTAAAGAAGTAGACGTTCGCTTCGTTGTCCTAGCTCAAAATCCACCGAAAATGGATCTCATTTTGTTACTTGCGATTTTTTCAATTTTTCTAAGCAAATTTTAAACATAAAGATGATTGCTTTTGTGATAGTTGTGCAAAAAGTCTCTAAAGTTCATTTGAAATTTAAATTGAAAACTTGGTGGAAAACTTTGGTGAAAAAGTTTGACCAAAAAATTTTCAACATGCTAAACACAATTGTGAAATTTTTTTCCGAAAATCTCCAAAAAAATGGCATTCAAACGGAGCCATTATTTTGAGCAAATTAATTTCCAAGTTTATTTGATTTTGCAAGAAAATAATGATTAAATACATTTTGAGTCAATTGAAGCTCAAGGACTATCAAAATTAAAGTTGATTCAAATCGTATAATTTTATCATTTAAAATTGACAATTTCCTTCTTCTGCCAATGGGAGGGTTCAGTTTTTGCAACATATCACTCCTGTGTTTATTCTCTGGAATCTATGGAAGGCTAGAAATGAGTGGCTCTTTCAGGACACTTCTCAAGACTGGGTTAAAATATCAGGGAGAATCTTTATTGATATTAAGCTTAGTTTTGAGCTTAAATTTAAATGTAAATATGTTGCTAACTCTTGGCCTGAATTTTTTTGGTATGTCTCTCAATTAAAGTAGGTTGTCCATGTGGAGCGCTGTTAAATGGAGACCACCTGATCAATGTCTCAAACTGAATACTGGATGGTTGCTCAAAAGGTAACCCAGGTGAATGTGGAGGAGAGGGGAATACTAAGAAATCAACAAGGGAGAATGATATTGGCTTTTGCTACTAATTTTAGGATTTGGTACAAGCTTGGAGGCAGAATTTCAAGCTATGCTACTTGGGATCCAAATTTGTGCTTCAAGAGGATATAATAATTTGGATGTGGAGTCTGATTCTTCTGTTTTAGTTAACATTATTAAGGACAAGGCTGCTTGCCCGTGGAAGGTGATAACGCTATACTAGAAAATTACAAAGCTCAAAACTCAATGGAAGGAAGTTACTCATTGTCTACGACAAGCAAACGTTCCAGCTGATATGTTGGCAAATGTAGGAGTACGACTGCAGTCAACCTGCATTTTCACATCCTTTCAAGATCTTCCAAAAGAGGTTCGAGGAGCTCTTAGAGTTGATCAATTGGGTTTCCCAAGTTTTAGATTTAGAAAGTCTAAATTTTAGATCTTTGCTTTATATTACTGTAAAGGAAGTAGTACTTCCCATCATTGGATTTTCTTTATCTTCTAATTTATTTAGTTTCTTCATGTTTGTAATAACTGAGGTAAGGTCTAGTCCCCCTCTTGTCTATTTATGTTATTATTAATAAAATTTGGAAGTAGCGTCCCTCCTATGTACAAGGTTAGCCAATTAAAAAAAAATTGACAATTTCCAGAATAAATCTTCTTTATCAATTCTACCAAGCAAATTATAGTTCAAATGGTGGAAAAATGTTTCAAGGGCATGGAAGAAATAACCAAATTTTGAAAAGAGCAAAATTGGAAGAAAAGAGTGATCTACGGGTTACTCACTTGCGGATTCTACCCACGGATCGGCTCCACTTGCAGAAAATGGTGGGCTGCAATTTGCAACTTGTTCACACAACTTTCACAACTAAATTCAATGTCCAACTAATTCTGCATTGCCTTAGAAGAATATTGCAAAGTTCAAGGTTTCTAGGATTTGGAATCAAATTTCATCATTACATCTTCAACTTGGAAAGGAACTTGAGATAGGGTTCTTCCTATAAATAGATGCCTTTGTAATTCATAGAAAGTATGCTTGGTTTGATGAAAACCAAAGCTTGGTAGGAGGAGCACTCCTAAAGTAGTTATACTTTAGTCTTTCTCTTTGTAGTTTTTAGGAACAACAATATTTGTAGAGAAACTCTTGGTGAAATTTCACTTGTATAAATTCATCTTCAATAGAGGAAGTGAAAATTTGAGCCTATGAAATGAAAATTTCTAACTCTACTCTCTACTTTCAGTCTTTGTTATGAGTTTATACATTATGTTCTTGTTCTTACTTGTTTTCGTCTTCAATATGAACTAATTACAAACTAGGGGCTAAGATGAGGCTAATGATATGTGTTGAATGGGATTAAACTTAACATATCTTGTTCTTACTTGTGGCTAAAGAATGAATTAACACTAAGTAATTTGACTATGAGAATAGGAAATATTTGTTGCTAGTTTCATTTGAATTATCATGAGAATGAAATTTTGAAGCAGTAATTTAATTCATTGCTAAAGTAAGTCTTAGTTGTTATGGATTCCTAAGTAAGACTTGATGTTATAAGCAAGCATAATCTTGTTCTTACATATTTTGTGACCATTAGTGGATTCTAACCCTAACTTGTTACTGTGATTTTCTCCATTTGTTTTACTACAAATTATTGAGTTTTCCATTTTGCCTATCAACTATTTGACGAATTTTCTAGATAATAAAGAAAGTGAGTAGCTTTGGTACTTGCCGATTCGCGTTTCCTTGTGGGATCGACTCTAATACTTCCTCTACTACAATTGACCCGTGCACTTGCAGAAAGACGTATTAAGTTATAAATTTTATTACTTGTTTGTGTGAATTTTGCTTAATTTTGGTAGTACCTAAACTTCACAATCAATAATTAATGATGTGCCAAGAATTTGGGAAGCGCCAAGAACGCCTTGAACCCCAAGTAGATCAACTCATTAACTTTTGAAAAAATTGGAACCCATCCAAAATTACCAATAAGTGAAGTTGTTGTGCCTCAAGTTCCCTCAATCTCATTGAGTTCTTCCCTCTCGAAGTAATATAGACCCCTACATAACAACGTGGGTAGATTCTTGTACAAGTGTTGCACACAGTGCCTGTGCTCATAGTTGGGTAGCACCTCAGCCAATGCTCAGTCAATACCCTAACATTTATATTAAACATGCATTAGTAAAGTTGTGAACATGACAATACCTTTTGTTGGTCAGAAATTGACGTGTAGCTGAACTCAATTTCAATCTCCAAATCATCCTTTAGCAACTAGAAAAATTGACTTGGTTTAAATTAGATATAGCAAATATGAACAAATAAACACAAATCAAGTAATAAAAACCTAAACTCCCGAATTAATCCGCAAGTGCACGGGTCTATTGTAGTACTTGGAGTATTAGGTGTCAAATTCCACGAGGAATAAAAAATGTGCAACTACTAAAGCTTTTTTCACTAACTTTTATTATCTAAACACAATTACAACAAGATGGATAGAGGGTCACTTCAATAGAATAGGTTTATAATTGAGAACCTTTGTAGAATCCAAGCCAAAAAGCCTAGAACATAGAATCCACTAATGAATCATGCATGAATGACTTGCTAAGTGTTACCTTGCTTTGTTTAGAATCCAATTCCTTAAGTGTCATTACTAGATCTCTCTATGAAATGACAAGATTTCAATCTATTCTCTTGATGAAGCCTTATGAAAACATGAATTGTATTGATTCACTTAAGCATCCATTATTCTTATATGAACTACTTAAGCATTACTTGTTCATTTTCCATTATTACATGCATTTCTCAATGTCAAGTAACAACTAAGTGACTTGTTTAGGTTGGCCAAGCAAAAACAAGTGTTAAAACTTGAATAAGTAAACAAATAAAGGGCAAGCTTAGCAAGTGCCAGTGAATTTAATCATGTTTGTTGATTCATTAGCTTCATCTATGGTCTAGATAAAGCTTTTAGTTCAACATGGTTAATGAAACAACACGAAGTTCAACTTCAAAGCAAGAATTCATGGCAACAATTGAAAGCCAAAGAGATAGAGTTTAAGAATTACTCAACCAAAGTTGTAACAAGCTACTCTTCTTATTCACCTTCAAAAGTAGCACTACAAAGTTCTCTGACAATGGTCCTTGCTATTCTATTGAAGGATGAAGAGAATTTCTATTAATTCTCTACCAAAAATGGTACAAAATTAGGCTAACACTACTTTATACTACTAAAACTTCTTTTCTAATGCTTTACGAATGACTTCTATTTATAGACAAATGTTGCTCAATTCATTTTCTAACTTGCATGTGCAAGGTGTTAGGTAATAAGGGGAGTAACGCAGCGGAAAATTTAAAAATTTATTACCTTAGCCATGGATCTCTTTGATGTAATCTATACGATTAAAGGGTGTTTAGCACAAATACCTCAAGCATAGAAGGTTTCTATGCTTCAAAGGGCAAGATCCTATTCGATGAAGGTGTTGATCTACCATGAAAAGCCCTCCAAGTGTCGAGCCTCCAACGGTATCCACACGAACATGATCTTTAGGAACCTTTGGGCTTGCTTGCCTTGCCTTTTGAGTGCTAGCTCCCTTGAATGATTCATGAAGAACACAAGAAGAAGAAAGAAGTTGAAACCCTAACAATTAGGGAAGGAGGTGTGGCGTTTTTCTTGGAGAGAAAAACGCCACCAAGCTCTCAATTTTTCTCTCTCTAAATTTTGTGTTATGTTTCATCAATCTTCAAGAGTCAAGGCATGGACTTATTTATAGATGTAGTATCCTAGTCTTTAAGGAAACAAGAGCAATTGGAAACCAAGAAGGTTTAGGAAGCTTACCTTAAGCTAATCCTATTCCTTTAGGAAACCAATTCCAAAAGGAAACCAAATAGCTTCTTAATTCCTTTTAGGAAACTAATTTCCATCAAGACTTAGAATATTTATAATTAAGTCCTTTAAGTTAATTTATCACATAAATTAACCCCATAAGTATCATATACTTATCTTAATAACAATTTAACCCAAAGACCATGTTCTTATTGTGTGTGACCCATTAGGTTCCATTCACGTTGGCAATAAGTACAAATTATAACTCATTAATTAATTAATTAAGAGCCAGATAAATTAACACTTTAATTTATCATTAATTCACTAATTAATTAATTTGCACTTATAGATCATGAGTGGCGTCTAGCAATGCATCATGACCACCCAAGTGAATAGGAAAGTCATATGGTAGACTACACCTATCAATGACAATGTTACCGTGTAATTAATATCCTTTCACCACACTATATCCCAATTAGTCTAAGAGTGTAGTGCGCACTCTTTAAATGACTAATTAATGATTTCTTGTTCCCGAAATATAACTTTCCATAAAAGTATAACCTTGAAACTCTTTCAAGTCATACTTTCACTTTTGCGCAAAAGATTCTTTAAGTCATATTTCAACAAGTGGCCAATCCGGGATATACTCTCCTATAATAAGGAGTGGTGAATCCTATATCGATTACTCACTATCCTTCCATGCTTCATACTATACCCAATCTCTACCGTATGGGCTACTCTTTTACGAGCACCGAGCAATAGAGTCAAAGCATAGCAATCCACACTCAAGATACCATGGTAATCTCAAGTCTAAGGATCACTTACACCATTGCCATTAAGAGTATAATTCATTAGCACTATGAATAGTAACTCTTGGCGGATCAATCCAATGAACTTGTTCTCTAACAAGCATCCACATACCAGCTTAGGTGTCACACGCCATAGTTGACGAGATCAACTACTACTTACCATAAGTAGAGGCAAAGTATGTGCTAGTCTTCCCATATTAATGATGTCCAATCTCATTAATACTACGACTAGGGATATTTAAGAATATAACTTAATGTGTAATAAGAGTCTCATCATTGTAACTCTTACAATCTCTTATACACAGTTAATATTCTATGGACTTTATCAAATAAACAAGTAATATTAATAACAAGTATTAAATGACAAAGAAAATGCCACATATATAAGTATAACATGAAATAAGCGTAATAAAAATCCCAAAAACCAACTTGGTTTTAGGGCATACACTAACACAAGGTAATAACACATAGCTAACGTAGCGAAAAAATAAAAATTTATTACCTTAACCATGGATCTCTTTTACATATCTAAATGATTATAAAGGGGGTTTGCATGAAGATTACCTCAAGCACAGAAGATTTCTATGCTACTAGGCAAAGATCCTTCGATGAAGAGGTTAGATCTACCACGAAAAGCCCTCCAAGCATAGAGCCTCTAACGATATCCATACGAACAACTTCTTTGGAAACCTTTTAGGCTTGCTTGCTTTGACTTTTAAGTGCTAGCTCCCTTGAATTATTATGAACACAAAGAAGAACAAAACTCTAACAATTAGGAGAGAGAGAAGTGACGCCAAGAGGAGAGAGAAGAGTGACGTACTATTCTTTCAATTTTTCTCTCACTAGATTTTCTTTTGTGTTGCAATAATAATTCAAGAGTCAAAGTATGAACCTATTTATATAGGATAGTATTCTAGTCTTTTAGGAAATATAGCTAATTGGAAACCAAGAAGGTTTAGGTAACTTACTTTAAGCTAATCCTTTTCCTTTAGGAAATCTATTCCATAAGGAAACCAATTAGTTACTTTATTTCTTTTAGGAAACTAACTTCCTACAAAACTTAGAATATTTATAAATAAGTCCTTTAAGTTAATTTATCTCATAAATTAATCCCCATAAGTATCTCATACTTATCTTAATTACATTTTAACCCGAAAGATTTTGTTCTTTATGTGTGTGACCCATTAGGTTCCATTCACATTAGGCAATAAGTACAAATTATAAGTCTTTAATTAATTAATTAAGAGCTAGATAAATTAAACACTTTAATTTATCATTAATTCACTAATTAATAATTCGCATACTTATAGATCATGAGTGGCGTCTAGCAATGCATCATGACCACCCAAGTGAATAGGAAAGTCATATGGTAGACCTATACCCTTCAATGACAATGTTACGTGTAATTAATATCCTTTCACCACACTATATCCCAATTAGTCTAAAAGTATAGTGCATACTTTTAAATGACTAATTTATATTTTCTTGTTCCAGAAATATAACTCTCCATGATGTATAACCTTGAAACTACTTCCAAGTTATACTATCACTTCTGCAGAAGATTTATGAGTTAATATTTCCAACAAGTGGCCATTAAGGGATATACTCTCCTATTAAGGAGTGGTGAATCCTATATTGATTACTCACTATCTTTCCATGCTTCAAACTATACCCAATCTCTAACCTATGAGCTACCCTTTTACAGGCACCGAGGAATAGAGTCAAAGTATAGCAATCCACACTCAAGATACTATGGTAATCTCAAGTCAAAGGATCACTTACACCATTGCCATTAAGAGTTCAACCTATTGGCACTATAGTTGAAACTCTTGGCGGATCAATCCAATGAACTTGTTCTCAAACAAGCATCCACATACCAGCTTAAGTGTCACGCACACCATAGTCAATGAGATCAATTACTACTTACCATAAGTAGAAGCAAAGTATGTGCTAGTCTATCCGCATTAATGACGGTCAATCACATTAATACTATGACTAGGGATATTTAAGAATATGACTTTATGTATTAGAGTCTCATAATTGTAACCTTTACAATCTCTAATACACAGTCAATATTCAAAGGACTTTATCAAACAAACAAGTAACATGGAAATACGAGTATAGATGATAAAGAAAAAATGCCACATAAATGATATAACATAAATAAGTGTAAATACAAAAAGCCTTAAATCATCTTGGTTTTAGGGCATACACTAACAGCATGAATCATTAATACATGAAAATGATGAAGATTTGCTTAGAGATTCCAAATGAGCACAAAAGTCTTCATTTATGCTTCCAATGTATTCTCCCACTTGCAAGACCCTATCCCCATCTGAAAATGTCTACAAAAATAGTTGGAAGAAGATGCAAGTTAAAACCTTAGACAAGTCCAATCGACCTAGGATCCGCGAGTGGCGATCTGCGGATCCGAACTCGCGGATCATTCCCTGTGGACTCCACTTGAGTTCTGATTTTTGCTGAGTTGGATTCCACGTGTGCAAGCATTTTTCATGTAATCCCACGCATTTTGATGAAGAATTTGATTTTTTCATTATTTTTGCACAATTATTCCTTTAAGTTGTTCATCCAACCCTAACTCTTTGAATCACCTTTGAATTTGATTCTTCTTGACTCCAATTGATGCAAAATGAGTTGAAGTATGATGAACCTGCAATTATACACAAAAATTTTGCATTAATTTGCTCAAATAAAAATTTCGCCTCAAAAACCCTAATTCTTATAAATTGTTGGAAAATGAGTCATTTGCAACCAAAAGTATTATAATTATACTAAAATAACATCTAAAACATATAATAATATATATAATAATATTGATCAATTTATTACTTATCAAAAACTATTTCCATTATTGTGTTGTTTCTTTCTCCACTAGTGCCTATGCAATAGACCGCCATCCATTATTGGGATCTACACCAATGGAAGTCAATAGCTGTCCTCGATATATTGGCTCCACATGGCAGCCATCGATCCCAACAATGGGCCTGCAACCATCCTTGAAGCCTTGTTTAAATAGGCCCAGGTAGCAGTACAACCTCATGAACTTAGGGTTGCCACCAAGCTGTTTATATAGAGTTAACATGACTTCCATGGTGCTATTTGGGTGTGTGGTCTTAATTTCTGCAAAATATCTCCATATGTCATTATATTGCTGCTCTGCATTCCCCTCAATCTCTTTTTAGCTAGTGACCTTGCCTTGTAGACCACCCACTTTGTAATTTCTACTCTAAAATCTTCATCAATTGTTTTCCTCAACTCCCTTGCTGACATGTTAGCATTGCTTTTGCCTCAACTGTGACAGCCCCACCTTACCCAGAGGCGCACCAAAGGGCTTAGCGGACTGCCTGCCTAGCTCTCACCAGGTCTCGATACACGCACTCACGCAAACGTCCAAGCGTACTTAGATTAAAATAAAATAACATAAAATAAAATGGAATAAAATAAAATACACTCTTATTATTTAACTTAAAGATACGAGTCACATCAAAAGGTTACATGTCATAATTTACATAATTTTCACAAAAATAACCTAACACAGCTCAGCTATTACAATAACTAAATATTTATAATAATCAAAACTAGTCAGTCCGGCTTTAATTTTTCGAGCAACCTGAGTAAAGGAAAACAAATAAAATGGACTCATTATCAATCATATCAAGAACTCATTATTTTTAGTAAATGAAATAATCGAACAATTAAATTAATAAATCAAGATATAAACAAAGCCACTGAGCCGAAGGCTCAGTGGTCAGGGGAGCTCTTGGATTAGCTCCCCCTGCTGCAGGTCTGGGGTTCTAACCCCACCTGCAGCAGTTGGATGGTATTAAATCCAAAGGAGCACCATAGTGCTCCTTTGGTCCAATGGTGGTTTAGTCCCCATTGGCCCCTTAGGTCCAGTTGGACCATCCCCTTAAATAGGTTAGGAGTAGGCTAGTATGTTGAATCTTGACAAAAAAAAAAAGATATAAACAATTTAGTTTAACATGTAGTCAAAGGAGGATACAGGGCTCAACTACGGAAGCAAGCTTAATTGCCAAAACAGCAAGTACTGATCATGTAGTCACGATATTTGGACCGAGATAATAGCTCAGGTCTTTATCAAAGAA
This sequence comes from Mitragyna speciosa, assembly GCA_024721245.1. Taxonomy (NCBI): domain Eukaryota; kingdom Viridiplantae; phylum Streptophyta; class Magnoliopsida; order Gentianales; family Rubiaceae; genus Mitragyna; species Mitragyna speciosa. Next base: position 5,266 of record JAMWEH010002270.1, on the reverse strand, counting down.
CATATCAGTTTTATCAAGCACAAACCCTACCTGCCAAGCACCTTATAACCTCCGTACAAACTACCACATTCAGGGGAGAAAAATTTCAACCCTGAAGGGCCAACAAGCACACAAAAAGTTCAATCCGGAGTTGGCCTCTTTGAGGATTCACAACTCAAAAGGAAAGAACTCACACCCTAAAACACCCAACACCTTATGACCTCCCACATGCAGCCGGGTTGACTATCCGTGAAATAACGATGAAGTTAGTCACGGTAGTCTCACACACAATTAACACATTAGTCAATGAAAGCAAGTAACACATTGCGAAATAGATGTGATAAAGTACACATCTTTCCTCAAGTAACACATGTACTCACATAGTGATTTAAATCTTAGCATAATATTTACCAAATAAATATCACATTTCATGCATCATACACACATAAGGACACTCACCTGGAAAGCCTAAGAAAATATCTCGTGAAACGGTCGTGCTGTGTTTTCGGACCCTGAAATTTAAAAGAAATAATAACATAAAAACTCAATTAAAATCCTAGTAAATTTAGTAAGAAAAAGGTCAAGAAAATACCCCACTTACTTCTAGGGTTTTGGTTTTAGGGTTTCTAGGGTTTAGAGCTTACTTATTCTAAGAAAGTCTAATCTATCACTAGATCATTTCTAAAAATTCCTACACTTAAATTTCCCTCAATTGAACACATTCTAAGCTTAAAATTTCACTTATCTATTTTTCTTCTTTTAATTCTACCGAAATTTCGGCAGCATTTCCCCTTAAATCGGACTAACCAAAATTTTTAAACCTGCAAGAAAATTCAACAACCCAATCCATTCAACATGTACCACAACTTCTATGTTCAATTTAAACTCAAATTCAATCAAGATTCCACTCAAATTCAAAATCCCTACTCCAAGAATCATCACCCAACTCTGCACAGGGTTGGTTTTCAGCCAACTTCGTGCCATTGCTGGGGTCAATCCACTAAGAACTAGGGAATTGTGATTACATGGTTTGAAAGTAAGTTTATAGGGCTACAACTTTCATGAAGATCATCACTTAAAATTCCAACTAGAACAGGTTCAAAATCAGGCCCCAAGTTGGCTCCTCATCAAAACTGTTTACGCAGAACCGAATTTTCAGCCAACTTTGCAAGCTTTCTGCGGTTAATACACAATGAACCACCATGCAAGATTTATACCGTTTGAAAGCCCTATGAATCTAGTTTCTAAACCAACAAGAATCATTCGAATCCAAGCTATCTACACCAAGTTATGAAAGTTTTACTAAAACTGGTCCAGCATGACTGTTTTAAGTGTTCTTGAGTTCCAACTTAAATCTTCAACTAAACCACATATAAAACATAAATTTTCAAGGTTTAAAGGCCACATACTAGTCTATCTAACCACAAGAACACTTTATATAGCAAGTAATTCTCAAGTTCTAACTAATTTCTCTAAGTAGTATTAACAAGAAACTTAGTCTTAAACTTGCATAAAATTAATTAAAACATGAAATTAATAAGATAAGTTCATGGTAAATACCTTAGATATGCTTAGAACTTTGCTTAGAAAAGATAGAAGCCCACTTCCTATGGTGGATTTGTTCCAACTTGAGAGATGAAAGTTCAAGAAGTTGAGAGCAAAATGAGGGAAGAAGAGGAAAGAAGATGGCTGGCCAAGGGAAGAGAAAAAGAGAAAGAAATAGTCTAGGAAAAATGAAAAAGAAATGAAGAAAAGATGGGAAAATGGTGGTCCAATTAAAACCTCACAAGAGTAAAGTAAAAAGTTGATCTTTAAATGTAAAAGTAGTAACTTGGGTTAATTTGATTGGTGGAGTTTATTACTCTAATCACTTAATATAAGAAATAATAATACATAAATTATTAAAGAAAAAGAGAGTAAATTAGAGAATGAGAGAACCGGCCACAAGAAGAAAGAAAAGAAAAGAAATTTCGGCCAAAAAGAAAAGAAAATAGAGAAAAGAATTTTCGGCCAAGAGAGAGAGAGAAAAGAAAAAGAAAAATTCCAACCAAGGGAAAAGAAAATAAAACAAGAAAATAAGTGAAACTTTCGAATAAAATTGAGTAAAATTTCAAGTAGTCAAAAGACTAGAAAATAGTAAAATGAACTAGTCAAAATTTAAACACTAATATAAGTTAAATGGTCAAATAAAATTATTCTAACTTTAGTATTTAAGTGTTCTTGCTTCAAAATGAAAATCTTAGCTAATTAACCTAATTAACTCAAGAAATCTCCCAGCTAATAAATCAAGGATTAACACTTAACCCTAAATAAGAAAAGAAAATGTCTCTTATATGTGCATTTTCTAGGGTGCTACATCAACTCCCATGATATCTATTTAAAAGCCATTTAGAAGAAATATTCTTGTTCTTCCATGCATGGTTACAGTTGGTGTACTCATTATTAAGGGTCTTGATGACCAAATCATTTGTCCAAGAGCTACCTCAATGATGCATAAATAAACCATTTGCATGAGGGCTTGCATTTTGCATATTCTAAGTTCTCACAACTAATCTTAATTGTTCAGCTAATTCAAACCTTATACCAAGTTCAAATTTGAGGTTTGCATTTTTAAGATTTCTTTTCGGATCGAAGTCAACATATCTATTGACATGCTCATCATGGTTTTCCTCATTTGAGGATCCAGCATCCCTATGCAACTCATTCACAACTCTATCTTCATTCAGAGCATAGTCATTAGATGTGGTATTATGATGATCTTGGGTAGACCTAGTATACTTTTCCTTCTCCTTGTTGTTCAGTGCATGCCCTAAAACCAAGTTGGTTTAAGGCTTTTTATACTTAACACTTATTTATGGTATATTGATACATGTGACATTTTTCTTTATCATTTATAACTTTTTTTTCCATGTTATTAGCTTATTTGATAAAGTCCTTAGAATACTGATTGTGTATTAGAGATTGTAAGGGCTACAATTATGAGACTCCTAATACACATAAAGTATATTCTTAAATATCCCTAGTCATAGTATTAATGAGATTGGACATCAATAATACGGATTGACTAGCATGTACTTTGCCTCTACTTAAGGTAAATAGTAGTTGATCTTATTGACTATGGTATGCGTGACACCTAAGCTGGTATGTGGATGCTTGTTAGGAATAAGTTCGTTGGATTGATCCGCCAAGAGTTTCCAACTATGGTGCCAATAGTTGAACTCTTAAATGGCAATGTTGTAAGTGATCCTTAGACTTAAGATTACCATAGTATCTTGAGTGTAGATTGCTAACAGGCTCTAAATTAGGCTATTAAAAGAGTTGACCTATCTAATTAAAACTGCTTAATCACCACGTATCTGCAAGAGCATAGATCGCTGAGTAGTATAGGAAATTAGGGTCGTAGGGAACAATTCAGAAGTACTAGATCTCTACAACTTACTTTATTATCTAAGCAATTAATGAGAATGAATTAATCCTAAAAGATCTACTAAGGATTAAATTAAAACAAACTAGAAATGCTTGAGAGACTATAGCAGAGAAGGTCTAGCATTAAGAATCACTTTATGACCTAGGTTGTGGATAATTAATCCTTTTTTATGCCCTTTTATCTACCTTCGTTTAGAGCCCAATCCCATTGTATCTAGTTTTCACTATTGTGACAAGCTAGCAACTACTAACCTATTAATCCTTTCCTACTTTCGTGGTGAAGTGATCAATAATGGTTCATTTTACCTTATGAATTGCTCTTGAGTCACCCAGGATTACCACTACTTTCATATGAAATACTACCTAAACTTCACTTGCCCCTTGTTCACTACTACTACCAACTCTTGCCGCATAGAAGTAATTTTAATGATCATAATTGTTGGCCATCCAATTACAACCCCAACTTAACTTAGGACAATGAGTAAACAAAGCAAATAATGGCATAAAGTCAGTTAATTAAATCATGCCCACCAATCACAAAGATCATCTAAATCCTAGACTAAAGAAATTAAGTACACATAATTATATCAATAAAGATCACAACTTTAAAAGCAATTGACATAAGTAATTGAAAGAAAAAAAATTGAACAGAAAACTTATCAATTTATTGTTGTAAAGCTCAAGTTGTTGAACAATTCTCCGAATTTGTACACTTGAATCACTCATAAGCTTTCCTTTGCTATTGCTATCTCTATCTATGAAAACTGAAAAAAAAACTAGAACTAAAACTATGATTGATTTGGAAATTATAGAGTTTTCCAGCCCTAATGACTTTCTTCAGAAGGAAAAAAGGGTAGCTGCTAGTAGAAGTCTCCCTTCCTTTTTTCTCGCTCTCATCTATAGTAAACCAGAAGAAACTGCCTTCCCACAATAGTTCCCACGGATGGATATGTTCGCAGTTACTTCCTTCTCGCTGTCGAGATTATTCCCGCAACAAGTATCCGTGAATGGATACCTTCACGTGAACCCCACTTTGAGTGTTTGAATAGCCTCAGCCTTTCTTTGATTTGAGTTGTTGCTCAACCTTCTCAGCTTAGTCTACCAGGTCTTGAAATTCAACATAATTGTGCAACTCTATAATATCAAAAATTTTGAAGTTAAGGCTAGCTATAAACTGTACCATGGTAGCCTCTTCATTCTCTTGAATATCAGCCCAGATCATAAGTGTTGACAATTCCTTGGCATACTCATCCACGGTTGATAATCCTTGCTCAAGGTTTGAAGCCTTCTATGCAAGTCCTTAGAGTAGTGACTTGAGATGAATCTCCTTCTTGTTACTATATTCATGGCCGCCCAAGTGCAAATTGGCTCATCCTATACATTCTTCTAGTCTTTACTAATTGGTCCCACTAGATCCTAGCATACTCTACAAACTCCACGGCTGCAATCTGAACTTTCTTCTCTTTAGAGTAGTTGTGAACCTTAAAGACATGCTCCACCTTCCTTTCCCACTCCAAATAAGCTTCTAGATCATTCAAGACTTTGAATGGGGGAATGGTTATCTTTATGCTTCCCAAGTTATTGTCACATATAGAAAGCACCCTTATTCCTTTACAAGAGATAATCTCCTCCGAGTCATACCTTCCCTCGGCCTCTTCTTCATAGGTAGGGTTACATGACTCTCTTGCTTTACCCTTGATGGTAGAATCCATATCATCTATACGAGAGTACATTTACCTGAACTCATCCTGCTTAGATTTTATAGTGAATTCAAGGCTAGCAAGCTTTTGCTCACTCTGGTTAGACATGATGCTTAAAACCTATAAAGAAATGTTAGTAGCAAAAGTAAAACAATTAGAAG
>JAMWEH010000905.1:0-35308 GCA_024721245.1 Mitragyna speciosa | reverse complement strand
AATGGTAATAATCTGAAGAAAGCAATTGGGAAAAAGCCTGAGAAAAGAGAAGAAGAAATATCTTTTGTGATAAATCAAGGCCCAAATTTCAACCCCAGGTTCCAAAACAAGCCAAATTACCATTCTCAATACCCGCGATTCCCTCAGTTGGCACATCCCTCACCTACTTATCCCCAGTACCCTCAACCTGTTTTCAATACCCAAGCCCAACCAGTAAATGCCCAACCATTTTATCCAAACACTCAACCCATGTTTCAGAACCCTCGACCCACACAAAATAACTTTCGCCCACCCGTGCAAAACCGCCCGAGACCTATTTACCCTAACAACTATACCACACCCAATCAGCCCCCAAATACAACCGGTCCAGCCAACCTCCCACAAAGACGGCCTAGGGCTTTCACTCCCCTTGGTCGTCCTCTAGACCAGATATATGACCAACTGAGAGCAGCGGGCAAAATTGGCACCTATACCTCAGAAAACTTTTCCTAACGGGTTACCCCACGACTATGATCACCAAGCCGTCTGTGCTTACCATTCGGGAGGTCGTGGGCACCCCACAGGCTAACTGTTGGGCTTTGAAGCACAAAATTCAGGATATGATTGACGATGGAGAGATAGTATTGAGAAGAGGGAGAGGGCAGGCCCCGAATGTGGATAACAATCCTTTGCCTCAGCACGGGTCTACTGTTGGAATGATTGCTTTCAGATGAAACACTTGGTGACCCTTCTGAGATGATAGTTGCGATTGAAGAGACGGTGGGTGTTACTGATAGAGATGACAGGCGAGCTAGAATGACGATGTCAGGAAAAGACTTCATGAGTCATTACTATGGATGACATTTTGGCAGGAAAGTTGGCATCACCTGTAACCCAACCAAAAGAGCCGGTTGTGTTAAAAGAAAGTCCTGTCTGCCGCCAACTCATCAGCCCAGCCATTTGTCCTAGATGTTGTGCCGTTTGAGTTAGAGATTCCAGAACCAGAAATCATTGATGTGCCTGAACAAATGCTCGTTGAGGATTTGCAGAGGGTTCCATGGAATTACGAAGATTCTGAATTGAATAATGATGTCTCCGCAATTCTAAGATCAGGAAGAGTGATGGCCGAACCAGAGATTGTTATTCCAGCAAAAGGAAAAGAGAGCACACTACCCCCTAAACAGCCAGTTGATGAGAAGGAAGCGGAAGAATTCTTGAAGATTTTGAAAAAAAGTGAGTACAAAGGTGGTGGAACAGTTGAGCCGCATGCCAGCACAAATTTCAATTCTAAATCTTTTGTTGACATCTGAGCTGCATCGAGAGGCTCTTTTAAAAGTTTTGAATGAGTCTCATGTTCCCACGGACATTCCCACTGAGAAGCTAGCCGGGATAGTAGGGAATGTTTTGGCATCTAATCAGATCGCCTTTTCTGAAGATGAATTGACTCCTGAAGGGAAGGGGCATAACAAGGCTTTATACATTTCTGTGAGGTGCAATGGAAGATACTTGCCTAGGGTTTTGATTGACAACGGATCTGCACTGAACATCTGCCCATGGAACACTCTACAAAAGCTAGGATATTCACGGTCACAAGTTCGCCAATCACTGACCGTTGTTAGAGGGTTCGATGGCTCGAGGAAGGAGACTATAGGAGAGATTGATTTAGTGCTCGAGATGGGTCCAGCTCAATATCAGGTTACCTGCCAGGTCATGGATTTTTCCGGCATATACAATGTTTTGTTAGGGCGGCCGTGGATTCATTCTTCTGGATCAGTACCGTCATCTCTGCATCAAATGGTAAAATTCATTATGAATGATAGACTGATCACTATTTTTGCGGAAGATGATTGCACTATGATGGTGAATCGGGGGCATGCTGAAGAGGTGAAGGATAAGCTATCACTTGATCGGGGATTTCGTGCTTCAGATATTGTATCTGTCAATTGGATTCCGGAAGGAAAGCCACCTGTGGAGCCCTTATTGCCTAATGCGAGTATCATGATAGCTAAGGAACTGATCAGGGCAGACTACCGGCCAGGAAAGGGTATTGGAAAGATGCTGCAGGGAATTACGGAACCTATTCAACTAATGGAACAGAAAAATACCTTTGGGCTTGGTTTTCACCCAACAGGTAAGGATTTGAAGGAGATGAAGGAGAGAAAAAGGGCTGAAAAGGAAGGAAGGCAGGTCTCACTCTATGTTCCTCCATTGTATCACAGTTTTTCAAGGGCATCCAAGGTTGTTATTTCTGAAATATGCAATGAGGATTATGATGTTGAAGAAGGGATGAGCCGTCTTTTCATTGGAATGACTGGTACAGAAGAATCGTCTGATGCTACTGACTTTGAGGAAATCGGGAAAGAGTCATTGAACAATTGGACATCTGATTATCTCCCTGTCCGGAGGGAGTTTCGGTAAATTTGGGATTGTCTTTTGTTCAAAATTCATTTCTAGATGGAGCCCTGAAATGAATTACTTTCTCAAAGTTTGTTTTAGTGTTAGGCTCTGACTTTATCGCATTAGCTTTTGAAAGAAACTATTCTCAATTTCTTTTGTTATATCGAGAAAGTTTTTTTGTCTAAAATATTGAAATGCTGTCTATCTTTGCTCAAAGGCTAATGCTAGCTTATGATTGTAAATATCTTCTTTTGAAAATGCAAGTTTTCATTCAAAAGTTGTCTATTTGTGTTTATTTATTTATGTTTGCATATTTTGTTTCATTTTCAGATGGCCGAAAATAACTGTCTATGATCCTTTGGATGTCACTTTGTTTGAAACTGACAAGTTCAACTTCGATATCTCTCTAAATTCTGAAATAATGCAAACCGTTAATGAGAGTGAGAGCGATATCGAAGAAGATTATGACTCTGTATCTAAGAATCTGGAACAATACGAAGAAAAACCCAAGCCTAACTTGGAAGAAACAGAAACTATCAATATTGGCACTGAGACAGAAGTTAAAGAAGTTAAAATCAGTGTTCATTTGAACAAGAGCCAAAGAAAAGAGATGATTGAATTTTTGACACTGTTCCAAGGATGTGTTTGCATGGTCCTATGATGATATGCCTGGAGTCTCCACAGATATAGTAGTTCATAGATTGCCCACAGATCCAAACTTTTCTCCAGTGAAACAGAAACCTCGCAAATTCAAACCTGAAATGAGCCTCAAAATCAAAGAGCAGATAGTCAAACAATTCAATGCCCAAATCATCATTGTGTCTCACTATCCCATTTGGCTATCAAATATGGTTCCGGTTCCCAAAAAGTCTGGCGAAGTGCGAGTATGTGTAGATTATCGAGATTTAAACAAAGCCAGTCCAAAGGATGACTTTCCTTTGCCTAACATTCACATCCTGTTGGACAATACTGCTGGGCATGAAATGGATTCATTTATTGATTGTTTCGCTGGATATCATCAACTTTTGGTCGCAGAGGAAGATCGAGAAAAGACGGCATTCATGACTCCGTGGGGAATATTCTGTTACAGAGTTATGCCCTTTGGATTGAAAAATGCTGGGGCCACCTATCAAAGGACTATGACTACACTGTTTCATGACATGATACACAAAGAGATAGAAGTTTACGTGGATGACATTATAGTCAAGTCCAAAAGAGCAGAGGACCATTTGGGAGATTTGAGAAAGCTGTTTGAAAGATTAAGAAGGTATAATCTGAAACTGAATCCTGCAAAATGTGCTTTCGGGTCTCCTGCTGGCAAGTTACTAGGTTTCATTGTTAGTAAGAAGGGTATTGAAGTAGATCCTGCCAAGATAAAGGCCATACGAGAAATGCCAGTACCAAAGACGCAGAAAGATGTGAAGAGTTTTTTGGGGAAGCTTAATTTCATTGGCAGATTTATTGCTCAGTTGACTCTCACTTGTGAACCCTTGTTCAAGTTGTTAAGAAAAAATACCCCAATGAAGTGGAATGGAGATTGTCAGCGGGCTTTTGATAAAATCAAAGATTATCTGTTGAATCCTCCTGTGTTAGTACCGCCGAAAGCCAAGGTCGGCCACTTATCATGTACCTCTCAGTGTTGGATGGAGCCATGGGTTGTGTTCTCGGTCAACATGATGATTCAGGCAAAAAGGAACAGGCAATCTATTATCTGAGTAAGAAATTTACTGTCTATGAGGCGAATTATTCATTTTTGGAAAGATTGTGTTGTGCATTGGCTTGGACTGTTCAAAAATTGAGACATTATCTCCTTGACCATACCACCTATCTCATATCTCGATCTGACCCGTTGAGGTATTTGCTTGAGAAACCGATGCCCACTGGACGTATGGCTAAGTGGCAAATGATTCTCAGTGAATTTGATATTGTGTTCACAACTCAAAAGGCAGTCAAGGGCCAAGTAATTGCCGATCACTTGGCAGAGAACCCTTTGCAAGATGATTACGAGCCATTGAATACTTATTTCCCTGATGAAGAAATTTTGTTTGTAGGGACAGCTGAGGATATTAATGAGGAATCTTCAGGGATGGAGATTGTTCTTTGATGGTGCTTCAAACTCTTTTGGAGCTGGAATTGGGGCAGTCCTAGTGTCACCCGAAGGAAAACATTACCCTGCTACTGCCAAACTGAAATTTACCTGCACTAATAACATGGCAGAGTATGAAGCTTGCATTCTTGGTTTGAAGATGGCGTTGGATATGGATATCAAGGATTTGACAGCATTTAGTGATTCTGATTTACTAGTTCATCAAACATTGGGAAAATGGATGACTCGGGATTCTAAAATAATTCCATATCATTGTTGTTTGCTCACTTTGGCTCGACAGTTCAGAACTTTGGAATTCATACATATCGCGCGTACTCGAAATGTCTTTGCAGATGCCTTGGCAACTTTGTCTTCCATGATCTCTCATCCCGATGGTACTATAATTGAACCCATTTTCGTTAAGATTCAAGAGGAACCAGCGCACTGTCTGCGCATTGAACAAGAAGCTGACGGCTTTCCTTGGTTTCATGATCTGAAAGAATATTTGAAAAATAGATTTTATCCTCCGGGTGCCAATACTGCGGCCAAGAATTTTCTTCGAAGGATGTCTATGAGATTTTTTCTGAATGGAGAAGTCCTGTACAAAAGGTCAAGTGATTTGGGTTTATTGAGATGCGTTGACGAGAAGGAAGCTGAATATTTGATGAAGGAGATCCACAGTGGCGTATGTGGGCCGCATATGAACGGGCACTTATTGGCAAAGAAAATCATGAGGACGGGATATTTCTGGCTTACCATGGAGCATGACTGTGTTGAGTTCGTCAGAAAATGTGTTAAATGTCAATTACATGGCGATGTAATACACGCACCTCCTTCGGAGCTCCACAGTATGACTGCTCCTTGGCCTTGTTCAATGTGGGGAATGGATGTGATTGGAACTATCGATCCTCCTGCTTCGAATGGTCATCGATTTATCCTGGTGGCGATAGAGTACTTCACTAAATGGGTCGAAGCCGAGTCTTACAGGCACGTGACTAAGAAAGTGGTAGCTGATTTTCTGAGAAATCACATTATCTGTCGTTTTGGGATACCAGAGACATTGATTACGGATAACGCGAAGAATCTCAACAATGACGTGGTAGATGGGTTGTGTGAGCAGTTCAAGATCAAGCATCGAAACTCTGCCATTTATAGACCTCAGATGAATGGAGCTGTAGAGGCTGCCAATAAGAATTTGAAGAAGATCATCCGGAAGATGACGGATACGCATCGAGATTGGCATGAGAAGTTACCTTATGCATTGTTGGCATACAGAACTGCTATAAGAACTTCTACTGGGGTGACCCCATATTCCCTTATGTACGGGATGGAAGCAGTATTGCCAGCGGAAGTTGAGATTCCTTCTCTGCGTATATTGATGGAAGCTCAATTAGAGGAAGCTGAATGGGTCAAGGAACGTCATGAGCAGTTGGCATTGATTGATGAAAAGCGATTGAATGCTATTTGCCATGGGCAGTGTTACCAAAGGCGAATGGCCCGTGCCTATCAGAAGAAGGTCAAGCCCCGTCAATTTGAAATAGGAGACAAAGTTCTGAAGCGAATTCTTCCAATCCAGGAGGAGGCAAAAGGAAAATTCGCTCCAAATTGGCAAGGTCCATTCATTGTCAAGAAAGTGTTATCAGGAGGGGGCCTTGTCCTGGCCGAAATGGATGGTCAGGTCTTTCCCCAAATCATTAATTCAGACATGGTAAAAAGGTTTTATATCTGATTTCGTAAATTTTCTTTCAAATAATTTTTATTGCAAGAAGAAGATGGGCTAAAGGCGGGCCTTCTTTCTTTTCCATAAAACAATTCTTTACCCTCGTTCTCCCCTTTGAGCTTTCAGAATTTATAATTTCGTTTGGCAACCCACTTGAAAGTCGCATCCCACACCCAGATAACTTTTTGCACTAAATTTATCCCACATTTGAAGCAAATTCTTTGTCTTGATTTTTATCCCATACTGGGGCAAAAAAAAAAAAAAAAAAAAAAGATGAGGCAAATCTTGTTTGGGAAAGGGAAGGAGAGCCCCAAAAGCGAATGACAATGTTAGAATAGATTTTCTTAAGGAAAAACGATTGGTCAATACTGGGATAAAACTTTTGCAAGTGCGACCTCAAGACAAATCAGCTCCCTCATAAAGTCTGCTTTCCAACCTTAACATTTCTGACACCTCACCTGACCTCATTACAAAAGCCGAGAATGTTACCGACCTCCATCTTTATCTTGCAATAATTTTTAGAACGGAAATTTGCAAATCAAAATGGCATATGATGTTAATATATCTATCCCGAATCATCAAGGGAAGATTGTCTTACTGATGCCAAATTTTTTGAATACTATTCTGTTTTAATGATAAGGGGAAGGATTGCCCAGAACTTGAATGTTGTTTGTTCTCATCCTACTCTACAAAGGCGAAAACCCGAAAGGGCGCCTCCAAAAAAAAAAAAAAAAAAAAAACAAAAAAAAAAAAAAAAAAAAAAAAAAAAGAAAAAAAAAAAAAAAAGAGAAAAAGGGTGGGGGACACCACAGTGAAAACCCGAAAGGGCGCTGTGGTTGGGAGTTGCAGTTAAAGACTAGCAGGCGAAGAAGTCAGGATACAGGCATTGGATTTGAGTTTGTTGAAAGCTGGTAACTATAGTTACTTGAGATTTTTCTTCGGCATTGATCGTCTAGTGACTTTCAGAGTTCGAACAAGACGACATCTAAAGGATCATAATGGCAGTTGTTTCAGGGCTGTTCCCTGAAAATTCATTTCTCCAACCAAGCGTAACGGTTTCTATTTAGTATCTATTTATTTATTTTCTGTAGTTAAAAATTTTTTTGCATGTACTTTATTTATAAAATAAAAAATAAAAAAAAAAAAGTTCGTACATTACTGCATTTGAAATATTTTAACAAATTCATGTTTTGAAATTTTGACGTTTGATTTATGGAATAAAAGACAATGGCAATCCTAAAGTTATCGAAAATCAGAAGTATACACCGATTGAGCAATTATTCGGGGCACTGGAGCTAAGCCGCGAATCAGAATTCATTGAATGCGGAGAACTCGCGGGACATGAAAGCAAGAAGTCGTATCAAAGATTCAAAAGGGCAATACTCATGTTTATATGTACCAGTTGTCTGAAGGGATTGTCAGGTGGTGGCATTGTTTTTTTTTGACAATTATATCTGCTTTCTCTATTTTGCAGATGAAGTTACATCACCGTCATTGAGGGTCTTTATTGAAAATTTAAACTGGGGCAAATTTTTTTGAGAAAAAATTTGGATTTTTCATTGATTATGATGCTTTGAGTTTAAAGCAAAATGTTGCGAAAGATTGATTACACTGGGGCAAATTTTTTTGAGAAAAATTTGATTTTCGAAATTGATTATGATGTTCGAGTTTAAGACAAAATTAATTTACATTGGGACAAGTTCAAAAGAAGACAATGAATTGATTTCATTTGATTTATATTGAGACAAATTTTTCTAAAAAAAAAAAAAAAAAAAAAAAAAAAAAAAAAAAAAAAGAGAAAGGATTGATTGCAAGTGGATTTTCACGTTGCACAAGTCTCAAGTTTGAAAGGCATGATTTTGAAATCATTTGATTCCATACACTGGGGCAAAAATTTTTAGAAAAATTTTTGACAATTTTATCAATTTGGACGTTACATTTAAGAATTGTTTTAAGTTTTATTATTGCATTCATCAACCTTGGCAGCCCAAGGTCATGCATCCGACCAGCAGCCTGGTCGGCATCTTTTATTTATGTTTCAAGTCTGGCAGCCCAGACATTGCATTTATGACTCCTGGCAGCCCAGGATCATTTATTTACTTTCTCAAGTTTGGCAGCCCAAACTTTGCATTCATCAACCTTGGCAGCCCAAGGTCATGCATCCGTCCAGCAGCCTGGTCGGCATCTTTTATTTATGTTTCAAGTCTGGCAGCCCAGACCTTGCATTTATGACTCCTGGCAGCCCAGGATCATTTATTTACTTTCTCAAGTTGGCAGCCCAACTTTGCATTCATCAACCTTGGCAGCCCAAGGTCATGCATCCGTCCAGCAGCCTGGTCGGCATCTTTTATTTATGTTTCAAGTCTGGCAGCCCAGACATTGCATTTATGACTCCTGGCAGCCCAGGATCATTTATTTACTTTCTCAAGTTGGCAGCCCAACTTTGCATTCATCAACCTTGGCAGCCCAAGGTCATGCATCCGTCCAGCAGCCTGGTCGGCATCTTTTATTTATGTTTCAAGTCTGGCAGCCCAGACCTTGCATTTATGACTCCTGGCAGCCCAGGATCATTTATTTACTTTCTCAAGTTGGCAGCCCAACTTTGCATTCATCAACCTTGGCAGCCCAAGGTCATGCATCCGTCCAGCAGCCTGGTCGGCATCTTTTATTTATGTTTCAAGTCTGGCAGCCCAGACATTGCATTTATGACTCCTGGCAGCCCAGGATCATTTATTTACTTTCTCAAGTTGGCAGCCCAACTTTGCATTCATCAACCTTGGCAGCCCAAGGTCATGCATCCGTCCAGCAGCCTGGTCGGCATCTTTTATTTATGTTTCAAGTCTGGCAGCCCAGACCTTGCATTTATGACTCCTGGCAGCCCAGGATCATTTATTTACTTTCTCAAGTTGGCAGCCCAACTTTGCATTCATCAACCTTGGCAGCCCAAGGTCATGCATCCGACCAGCAGCCTGGTCGGCATCTTTTATTTATGTTTCAAGTCTGGCAGCCCAGACCTTGCATTGATGACTCCTGGCAGCCCAGGATCATTTATTTACTTTCTCAAGTTGGCAGCCCAACTTTGCATTCATCGACCTTGGCAGCCCAAGGTCATGCATCCGTCCAGCAGCCTGGTCGGCATCTTTTATTTATATTTCAAGTCTGGCAGCCCAGACATTGCATTTATGACTCCTGGCAGCCCAGGATCATTTATTTACTTTCTCAAGTTTGGCAGCCCAACTTTGCATTCATCAACCTTGGCAACCCAAGGTCATGCATCCGTCCAGCAGCCTGGTCGGCATCTGTTTACATTTCAAGTCTGATAGTCCAAACATGGCATCTAACTCATCAATATTTATTTTGTCCAGCAGCCTGTACTCTTTGCTTATCTATTAGTTTAGGCATTTTATTACGTCTTGCAGTTTTTATGTTATCTTTGTTCAACAGTTCGAATGTTACGTTGTCTTCTCCATTTTAATAAAAAAAAAAAGAAAAAAAAAAGAGTTTGAATGCTTGCGTTAACAATTGCAATTATGTTATCATTTGTGCGAATAGTTTACCTGCATTCGAACTACGTTTTGACCTGATTCCCTCATGTGGGATACGTAGGCAGCTCCTAGGGAGCCCGGTCATTCTTTCTGCATTTCTTACATTCATCTTTACCGGAGTCAAGTACATTTGTATTTTATTTATAAGTGAGTCAAAATTTGGTTTTCGTCTACGTCTTTGTCTGGAACCTCTTTGAGCTTCCGACAAAGAGGGGCAAGCTGTAGACACCAAATTTTGACACACATTTTATAAAAATATGCGTATTACTTTATTTAGGGGTTATTGTGATTTTCAGAGGCTAATTATAATTTTTGTGTATATTACGTCTAATTTGTCGTGTCAGGGGCAAAATGGTAATTTCACTATGTAAATATTAGTTTATTTTATTTTATTTCCTAAATACATGATTTTACTATTTTTATCATTATTTATAATTTTAATAATTTTTAGGAGTCATCTAATATTTATTTAAAATTTTAGCATTTTAAGTCTATTGGCACGTTTTCCAATGTGCTATTTTTATGAGAATTTTCAAGTGAAAAATTTTTATATATGCATTTTGAATACTCATAAATTTTCTGTAAAAATCTCATAATTTTTAGAGGTCGTTTAGTATTTATTTAATTTTTATCTTTTTGTTTATTAATGGCACGTTTCCCAATGCATTCCTTTTATGAGAATTTTTTCAAGTGAATTTATTTATGCATAGCTCATATATTCATGAATTTCCCGTATAAATTTCATGATTTTTAGAAATTTTTAATATTTATTTTAATACTTTGTTATTATTATTTGTTATTTTTATTTTTTATTTTTCTATTAATCGCACATTTTAATGATATGTTAATTTTTAAATTTTTGTAGTAAATTTTATTTATCCGTTTTATAACTATAAATTCCAGTATCTTTCTTGGTAATTTTAGAGACTCTAATATTTTTATTTTTATTTTTATTCTATTTCATTTTTTGTTTTCCTTCATTTTCCTCCTCAAAAAAAAAAAAAAAAAAAAAAAAAAAAAAAGAGAGAGCAGGCTGCGTTTGCAGCCTGCTGCTACTGTAGCAGCATGGGGGCTGCCATCAGAGCAGCCCCATGCCATCATCACAATTCTCTCCAACTCCCCTGCATTTCAGCAGATTTGAGGGGATTTGGAGAGATTGATTTTCTTCCCAATTCCTACACCTGCATTTCTTTCCCCTCCCCTTCCCCTGCGCATCACAGAAACACAACGCACACACCTCACTTCCTTCTCTCGACCCCTCCCCTGCAAAACACACACAACACACACCTGCACTCTCAGCTCTCACATACACAGAACACACACAAGCCTCACAAACTCACGGCACACACCATTCACTCACATACACAGAACACACAAGCCTCACAAACTCACGGCACACACCATTCACTCACAAACAAGCACAAACACACAGATACAAGAACACACAACACACTCACTTCCTTCTCTCGACCCCTCCCCTGCAGAGACACCACCAAGAACACACCTGCACTTCTCAAAACATACACAAGAACACACCTGCAGATTAAAACACAAACACACGCACAACACACTTGCACTCTTGGTTCTCACAATTCACACACATTACACAATCCCCTGCATTCACAAAAACACACACTCACACACCCCTGCACCCAAACACACACAAGAAACACACACCTGCACACACAGAACACACACAGAACACACACAGAACACACGCACAGGCATACTCACCTGCATTCACAAAAACACACACTCACACACCCCTGCACCCAAACACACACAAGAAACACACACCTGCACACACAGAACACACACACAGAACACACGCACAGGCATACTCACCTGCATTCACAAAAACACACACTCACACACCCCTGCACCCAAACACACACTCACAGACACACAAACATTCAAGCACACCTGCACAGAACACACGCACAACACATACACTTCATCAGTTCAAACACACACCCACACACAGAACTCACACACACAGAATTCACACACCTGCACACAACATACAATTCACAAACGCACACACACACACCTGCAAGAAGAGGGAACCGAAAAAAGAAATCAATCAAGCAACAAACAACAACAACAGCAACAACAATAGCATCACTACCAGGTAAATCTCCTACTTTTACTTTCAAATTTTTTTTTTTTGCTTTGTTTTCTGTTTTTTGTATTAAAAAAAAAAAAAAAAAAAAAAAAAAGAAAACTGAAAAACGTCCGGCCGAGAGAGAGAGAGAGAGAGAGAGAGAGAGAGAGAGAGAGAGAGAGAGAGAGACCTGTGAGAGAGAGAAACGACAGCGAGGAAAGAAAAGAAAAAAAAAAAAAAGAAAAGAAAAAGGGGGAGAGCAGATCGGGGGGAGGGAAAAAGAAAAGGGAAGAAAGAAGAAGAAGAAAAGGGAAGAAGAGAAGAAAGGAAGAAGAGAAGAAAGGAGGAAGAAGAAGAGAAGAGCAGAAGGAAATCGGGGGGGGGAAGCAGAAGGGAATCGGGGAAGAAGAAGGGAGAAAAAGAAAAGAGGGAAAAGAAAGAAAAGGAAAGAAGAAAAGAGAGAAAAGAAAAAGAGAGAAAAGAAAAAGAGAGAGAAAAAGGAAAGAAAAAAAATAAAAGGAAATCTGAAAAAAAAAAAAAAAAAAAAAAAACCGAAATCAGCCGAAAAAAAAAAAAAAAAAAAAATGTTTTGGTGAAACTACGTCGTTTTGACGTAGTTTCACTCAAAACTACGTCGTTTTGATTAGTTTAGTTTTTTAATTTATTTTTAATTAATAATAGTTATTTATTTTATAGTCCTTGTACTTTCATTAATGCTACTGTGGCCCCGATAATTTTTATTTGTGCATTTAAATTTATGTTTATTGTAGATTGGCCCCCATAATTTAATTTTCTTTGCAATTAGGTCCCGATTAATTGCATTTAGGTCCCTCAACTTTTAGATAATTATAATTTTGGCCCCTGCGTTTTTTAATTTCCATTTTTGACCCTATATTTTTCGGTAATTACATTTTAACCCCTATAATTTTTCTGGAATTGCAATTTTACCCTCTGATATTTATGAAAATTACAATTTTGCCTCCCAAGCTTGCTATTATTATATTTTAGGCTTTAAATGTGGCTGGAATTTGCAATTTGGTCCCTCACATTGCTGGAATTTTTGCATTTTTGTCCCCAAACTTGCTGGAATTTTATTTTTGGCCCCTTATTGTTGCTGGAATTTATATTTTTGGTCCTTTATGTTGCTGGAATTTGTTTTAAGACCTCCATTAATTGTTAGAATTATGTTTTAGCCTTTATTTGTTGCTGGAATTTGTATTTTATACTTGTAGTTGCTGGAATTTTTATTTTTGGCCCTTTTATATAGCTGAAAATTATAATTTGACCCTAGACATTGCTGTAAATTAGGTATTGTTTAATGACTTTGCTGAAATTATATTCTTGGACTTAAGTATTGCTGGAATTTTTTATTTTTGGGCATTATACTCGCTGAAAATTATATTTTGGCCTTTAAATTCATTGTAAACTATGTCATTACCTTAATTGGGGTTTGAAATTATAATTTTATCCTTTTGTTCCTCATAAATTACATTTTTTACTTTAGAATATTGCCTAAATTTCCACTTTTAATCCAAATCCTATAATATTTTATTTTTGCCAAAAAAAAAAAAAAGTATTAATTAGAATTAATTAAGTCCTCAAAGCTTTAAATTATCTCTTTTTACATTTTTTTTATTTATTTTATCAAACTTATAATTAATATTCTAAAATTGGGTCTTGTTAGTCTAATTAATGTTCAAATTAGTTTCTCTATTTTCTTCTAGTTATTTTAACAATTATTATTTGAGGTGTTAAAATTTCAATGTATGTATTATTATGTTTTATCTTCTATTATTATTATTATTATTATTATTATTTATTTTATTTTTATTTTTATGTTATTTTTGTTGTTCTACTTTATTTATTTATCTACTTACTTATCTTTACTTAAATAATTTTCCTTTTTCTTCCTAAATAATTAATTATTATTATCATTATTTTTTTTCTATTTTTGTTTATCATTGCTACAATTGTTTGAATTATCATTAGCATGTTTATAGTGATTGCTCTAGAATAATTTAATTAATGGTTTATTTATTTAAATAATGATACCTTGATTAAGTTTGTTCATTTTAGTAGCCATTTATACCGGGTTTACGAATGAGAGGTACCTCGATTACCCTTCCAATATTTCTTTTTATGTGCTCCTACGTGCTCCTATGTGTTTTTCTACGTGCTTTTGTGCTTATAATTTTTATCCATGTGAGAGTGTTTATTTATTTATGTCATATTATTTACTCGAATTTAATTGTTGATTATTCAAAAAAAATGTAATAGATAGGTAATATTCTATTTAGTAAAAATTTTTGTACTTAGATAGTTAATGTAATAGATAGTTTATGTGTTATCTATTTAAAAAAAAAAAAAAATCAAAGCCTATGTATTTAGATAGAAAATGTAATAGATAGGTTAGATAGGTTATTTTAGACTGCAATTAGGTTATTCTCCGGTGTAATAGTTAGGCTTATGTGTGCTACGTGTGTTACATGCTTATGTGTTTTATTCGCTTTCTTTAGGATTTTGCATCTAGAATATCATGCTTATGTGTTATGTGCTCCTACTTGCTATTATTTGCTTTTATGTGATTTATTGTTTAATACATGCTTTATTTATTTACTTGCTTTAATTATATATGTGTATCGTCGCCACACTAGTCCAAAGCTAGTTGTGGTTAATTCCGATTTCTCCTCTAGTCCAACGCTAGCGGAGAACTTATAGAAAATAGGCTAGTCCAATGCTAAGCCTTTAGGTCATTTTAGCATTAGGAATATTTTTTGTATGCATTTCATGACATTTCACACACATTTTATCTTTTTAGGCTTTTCCCACTTTCTATGAGTTTTTTTTTATATATACTTTATAACTTGTTACTTATTTTAACATCTATTTGGTGCATAATTTTTAGATTCCACTACACATAGAATTTTAGGCCATTTGCATGATTTAGACTAAGAAATAGTCATCTACTCACGTGGGAAGCGATGGCGTACATGTCGTTCCCCCCTCCGTGAGTAGAAACAGTTAGTCACGAGTTTATTAGTTCCCCGTACCCGTTATGTTGCATTCCTACTCTCTTTGATCATTTACTACCTATATTACTATTTTCCTTTTCTTTTGCATTTCATTTTGCATCTATACTCGTGACTCCATCGAGGTCTAGACTCGAGTTTCGCAATTAATGCGATAATCCCGACCAAACCTCAATGGAATATTTCGTCCCTTATCGATATCCATTTTTTAGGATTAGATTTGCATTCATATAGTTGCATCCAAATGTGATAAAATCTTAGGGTTATATTAGGAAAATTTAGACTAAACCTCGCAACTAGTTTCGGCTAGGTTGAAAGGGTGCCTTAGGCACGAGCCTTTGCCTTCCCTTTCTTCAACTGTGACTCCCGAACCTTTTTCTCTTGTTTTCAAAGACCTGGAGTCGTCTAAAAGGGTTTTTCTTGTTTTTCCTATATTTTGCCAAAATCATTTCTTTAAATGAATCATTCTTAATTTTCTTACCTTTTATAAAATATTTTCGGGTGACTTGGTACACCAAAACTCAATATCAAGTGGCGACTCCTTTTTCACTAAAAAACCCTTTTTAGACTCTATTTTCGGGCCCAAAAATCGTCGCATTTCAAAAGTCCCATTTTAGGCCCTTTTTCTTTTATTTTTTAAAGTAAAGCATTTGTTTTGTCACATTTTATCGAATCATCTTTTACAAAGCATTTTCAAAAAATTAGTTTTTACAAAAAAATTTACACGTTTTTTTTATAACCACAACATTACATTTAATACTTCCTTTTCCCTTTTCCCGACATCTTCTTTACACCTTCTATTTATTTTCGAAAAATGGGGCGCGACAGTAACTAGGTACAAAATGCCGTTGCATGATGGTCTTCATCTCTCTCTATATGCGCACAGGCTCTTCTCCATACCTTCTTTGTTTTTTAACAAGTTGTCCCACCATATGCTAGCATAATCAGTGAACCTTACAGCTGCCAATTGCACCTTTTTCTCCTTGGAATAGTTATGGCATTCGAAGATGCGTTCAACTTTACGCTTTCAATCTAAGTAAGCTTCAAGACCAAGTCTTCCTTGGAAGGATGGTATCTTCATTTTGATGCTTACCAAGTTGTTGTCTTAGGTAGGTGGCATTCTCCTTCCTTTCCTAGTAATGACATCCTCGTAGTTAGACATATCACCTTTATCCTCTTCAAAGGGATTTCTAGAAGCCTTAGAACGATTTGGCCTCTCAATGCTATCAATTCGAGCGTGTACACCCTCCATTGCATTGGTGACAACTTTATTCACCTCCTTAAGCATTACCTCCATCATGTATTTCATGTCAAAAGGTGGTGGAGTACGTGACTCTTCTTCTTCTCTAGACATGATGTAAAACTTGCACAAAAAAGGTTAGTAACAAAAGAAAATAATAAGAGAAATAGCCTCACCACTCCCTTAGTGTATACACTCGTACTCTTGTGTATCACTCAAGTTCAATGGCTTTTTCCCTCTAATGAGCCCACCACTAAGCCTTTTTCCACTCTAGAGAGTCTTCTTATAAGGCTCTTAAACAAGAACTTGCTCAATTGAACCTTATCAAGTCACCTTATAACAACCAAAACAATTAGCTCAAGAATAGAGTAGAAATCAACAAGAATATGAACAAGAGATTAGGGTTTGATACAAGGAAAGTTAAAGAAAGAGTAAAACTCAAGATTAGACTCAAGAAAACATGGAATAGGAAACCCTAACGTGTGGTGTTCTTCTGTGAAAAATCTTGATTTTTAAAACTTTCTTGAAAGAAAATAATATTCTTGTGCAAAAACAAAAACTACTTTCTAAAAAGAACAAGCACACACAAGAATAAGACTTTCCTTAATCCAAAAGTCAACCCCACTTTCCTTTTCCTTTCCACACAGCCTTAGCTCTTAAAGAAAGTGAAATACTTTCCTTTTGCACTTGAAAAACCGTCCTCAAGCCTTAGGAAACAAAGGCTTTCCTTTTTTCTCACAATAGCCTCCTTAGTTTCCTTTTACCTTGTCATAGCTTTCCTAATCCTTTAGGACTAGGATTTCCCTTCTATTTAAGCACCAAAACAGCTTCTTATTGCCCCTTTTTAAGAGAAAACAAACTGGAAAATTTTCAGAAAATTTGTAGGTAAGAATTATCAAAAATTCCAGCAACTATATTCAACCAAAATCCAAGAACCAAGTTCAAGAACTTGATCTTACCAATCCCAAGTAGAAAGCTGGTCAAGAATTCAACAAAACAGCCCCAAAAACTCCAGAAAAAACGTGCAATATCTCCCCCCAATCAAGATTCAGCTAGATGTCCAAGTTTCTTTCAAGAAAAAGAAGTTATGCAATCAAGAAGTTCAAGAAGTCAATTTTCAGCAACTAGATGATTCCAGATCTTGTAAATAAGACTCAAGAACTTCAAGAAAATAATCAAGAACTCCAAGAAAGTCCAAGAAATTATTCAATGGCTCCAAGAAATTCAAGAAACTCAAGAGCAACCTGGACAGATTCTAAATTCCCGAGAACTTAAACAAGTTCAAATACCCAATAACTTGTATCAAGAACACTAAGAACAATCAAGAAACTTTGAATAAATGATTGTGTATGGTTTTTACCTTTTTGTGCACTCCTTTTTATTCTCTTTTTCCTTCTTTTTCTTTTTGCTTTTGGCTTTTTCTTTTTTTGCACATGAATTTTTTTGCCTCTTTTTTTTAACTTCAAGAAACCACAAGAAACGACTTAAACCTTCAAGAAAGTTGATTTGTGAATGTTTTAAGTTCGAGTTTTTAACACAAGAAATCAAGAAAACAATAAAAATAGTCAAGATTCACAAAAACACCACACAAGATCTAGAATTCTTGATTGAAACAATCAAGAACAGCACAATAATTTCAAGGAACAACAAGAACACAAAGAACACAATTTGGATAGCAAGAAAAAAACACGGAAAAAGAAAAACAATTTTTTTTAGCACGAAAGAACTAGAGCAACAAGAAGGCCACAGAAATTCAAAGAAGAAAGAAAGAAAAAAAAAGAGGGATATATCCAAATTTTCTAGAAGAAGATCTTCAAGAAAATTGGATTGGAAGAACTTGAATTTGAAGAAGCCAAGCTCTGATACCAATTGATATGCGTGGAATTGTGAATGGCCTAGAACTCTTGAAAATCAGTTTGAACAACTCAATGAATTTGACCTTGATGGAATTTGTCCAACACAATCAAGCCAAAAGATGTTGCTCGAACAACTTGAATGTCTTAACCTCAAGGAAATCGTTCCAAGCAATTAAGAAGAAATCAGGTTGGTTTGCCTTGAATTGATTCAAGCTTGTTGAATTCAATCCCTTAGAATAATTGCTAGACCTCTACCTATCAAAGGAAGCAATCTAGTTGGAATTAATCTAATTGGACCTAAATCAAACCCTTTGAATAATCCTAAGCTAGTTGTATGGTCGCCATGAGATCACTCGATAAGACCAAGAATAGTTCTAATCCAAGAACCAAAGAAGAACTCTCTAAAAGAGAAACTCAATATTATTAATCACACAATGACTTAATCAAAATTCGGATGAACAGTACCTAGCCTTTTATAGGCTTACAAACTCTTGTAAAGAAAAGTCTAGAAGCTTAACTAAAGTATACTACCAAAACTCTAAATCTAACATAAGTAGAATACTTAACAAAATATGATTTAGTAACTAACTGAAACAAAACAAAGCTAAACTACTAAAAATTCGTCCAAATAAAATAAAAATAAAAGAAAATTCATCCAAATATATGTCTTGGGTTGGCTGTCCTCTTGTGGGCTTCAATTGGACTTATTCTCTCTTTAAAAACAAACTTGATCCACAACCATAACAAAAACCAGCCTATTTGGACCATCTTGGACCTTTTGAACCTTTTGGACTCAAAGCCTTCTTTGAAAATATGCTTGATCCAAAGCCAATAAATGATCTTTAACCCCAATTTCCTCCTCAAAAAGTCATGATCCACCTTAAGCAAATCCATCAATACACGCATGAAGGTTGGATGACTCCTTGAACTATGAATTCTCCAATGACTATCAAGAACAACTTCAAGAGGCCTTCCATGATGCCTATCAAAGTGACTAAAAAATTAGTTAATTTTACAAAATGATGAAAAATTTAATTTATCTAGCCTAAAAAACCACGAGCTTGTCTAGGAAGATCCCTATCACAGGAATAGATTCGATGACCGTCATGGGACACTCCCACATTCACAAGAGTATCTGCCACAAAATTTGCTTCACGAAAGCAATGATGTATTTGAAGAAAATGACTCTCCAATTGCAGTAACTGCTGTACCTTTGCATAAATGGACCAAGGACATTTGATCTTCTTTTTAAGTATCTGAATAAAGACTTGCGAATCACTCTCAATCATAAATTGATTGTATCCCCTTTGAAGACAACATTGAATACCAAATAATAAAGCCTAAGTTTTTGCCTGAATGCTACTGGCTTCGCCAAATGATACTGAAAAAGGAAACTTCATCTCCCGCATATCATCCCTTAAGATTCCTCCTCCACCAACATTTCTAGAATTCCCTTTTCTACAACCATCTTTATTAAGCAAAAAGGTGCCAACAACTGGGTTCAACCATCTAACCAACTTGAGTCTACTAATTTTCTTAATTCCTACAACTTTATCATAAAAAAATCTCCAAGTGGGTGCATCAATAGCAATATTTGGAAATTGGAGAAAAAATAGTTCACTAATCTCCAAAAAAATATTATTACATAGCCCATTGGTTCCAATCGAATTCCTTCGAAAATCCATTTGTTCCTAGCCTTCCATAGGTTCCAACAAATTAATATAGGAACAATACGATGAATGAAATGAATATAAGTGTTGTGCTTATTTTAAAACCACCATCCAGGTCATAATAGAAGAACCCATATGCCGAGCACCAATAATACCGCCAAAAAATTTCCACACCCATTGCGCCATGTCGCCCAAACAAAAATTATGCACTAATGACTCCACATTTGGCAAATGACAACAAAAGCACTTCGAGACTGTATTATAGCCAAATTTACATAAGGTCGAATCAAGTGGCAAACGATTCTTCAATAAACGTAGCATAAAAAAGAGACTTTCAAAGGAATTTTAGCATGCCAAATTTTACTAAAAACACAAGAATGAGATCTGGGATTAGTGATGCTCTCAAAAGCTGTTCATAAAGAGAACTCACAAGATGTAGATGGCATCCAGATCATCCTATCAGGGTCGTTCCCACTCAGAGGAGACATTTGCATGACTTCCTGAATAACTTGACCAGGAAGCCATTGGTGAAGTTTGCCAAAATTTCAGCCTCGTTCATCACAAAAATATTTCACCTGATGATCAAAAACATTCAATAATTGGTTAGCAAGAGAACCACCACCTAACCAATTATCAAACCAAAAATTTACTAAGCCATCTCGGATAATCCATCCCATATTTTGTTCAGCTGCCTCACGTACATGCAACATCCTCTTCTAGATGAAAGAAGCATTTTGAGCAACCCCAACCAAACATGGATGAGCCTTCGAACAATACTTAGCTGACATGAAAGTTGACCATAAAGAGTTACCTTGGCGGAAACGCCACCATAATTTGATAGAGAAGGTCGAAAAAATCTCCTGTAGTGACCTAAAACCAACCCCACCTGCCTCAATCAGATTGCATAAGTCTTTCCATTTGATCCAATGATATTTAGCTTCGCCATCATTCTCCCCCCACAAAAATCTTGCAAAACTACTCTCCAACATCCTTAGAATGGATATGGTAAGAGATGTAGCTGTCAAAAGGTAAATTGGCAAAGACAATAAGACAGATTTAATCAAAGTTATTCTACCACCCATTGACAATACCTTGGTCTTCTAGGAAAGCACTTTACTTAAAACCGAATTACAGATGTCCAAGAAGAAATGTTTCCTCTTTCTTCCAATAAAAAGAGGAAAGCCAAGGTATTTAACAGGAAAATCCTTGAAAGCAAACCCAGTCAACTGTGTAATGGCTGACTTCCTCGCCTTTGATATTTTGTGATGAGCCATGTAACAACTCTTGGAAGCATTAATTTTTTGACTCGACATCTCCTCATATTTAACAATCACTCCCGTAACCAACTTTAACGATTAGGTAGAGCCACTAGAAAAAATCAACACATCGTCGGCATAACTAACATGATTGACTCTGGGGCAACCCCTAGGGAGGTTAAAACCTTGAAACCTCAGCACCAATAATAAATAAAGCTGGAGACAATGGATCTCCCTATCGAATACCCCGAGAACCTTTGAAAAACCCACACGATAAACCATTTAGAATCACTGAAAACCATGTCTTGGATATGAGACACCAGACCATATCAATCCAATATTCACCAAATCCAAAGGCTCTCAACACCCAAGAAGACCCAATTCACTCTATCATATGCCTTCGTCATATCTAGCTTGATCACCATAGTACCACCCCTATTTGGTCTACCAATACCCGAGATAATCTCTTGAGCAAGCAAATAGTTATCTGCTATCAATCTACCTCTAACAAACCCGCTTTGATTAGAGGATATGATACGAGGCAAAAGTGAAGCCCCACACGCATCATTCAATTCTCCATGGAATTGATCGTTCGTCTCTGATATCTTGAGGAGTTCAATGGCACAAGGCATGGCAATGGAGCATGGAAGATGGCCTATCTGGCATCCACTCAAATGGGAAGATACAAAAGAAGGATCATAGTTTTTGGTGTTATTTATTTTTACAAGTTGTAATCTTTATGTTAGTTATCTAATTGTGGTAGGTTACAACTAGTGATAGATTTTTAGTAGGTTTTCTAGAATATTCTTCAGGAGCCAATAAAAAGGCATTCTTGTATTATTTTAAGAACGATGTTATGATGAATCAATAAAAATTGTGAGTTTTCTCTCTACGAGAGTTTTCTTAGTTCTTGGAATAGAACTAATTTCTGGTCTTATTGGAGTGATTCCATGGTGACCAAAACCTACGCCTAGAGTTTCTTCCACTTGATTTGATTCATTCTTTTGAGTTTGTCAATTAGGGGTCTATTCCACGAGTTAGTTAGGGGTCTATTCCACAGGTTGGTTAGGTGTCTATTCCACAGGTTGGTTAGGGGTCTAACTTGCAGCACAAAAGGAGGATTTCAACGATCTTGGTTGAATATTCGAAGCAACCCATTCGAGTTGTTCTTGGGGTCTTCGACAAGTTACGAAGGGGTCAAGAAGATTGGGTTATTTTGTATGGATTTCTTTTCAAGACGGTCCTTTGGGAATGATGTTCCTGTGATATACGAGAGGGCGACACCCCGATCGTATCAATTGGTATCAGAGCTTTTGGGATCTTGAAAGAAATCAGGTTTTGTGTCAACCCGTTTGGGTATATCTTTTGTTTTGTTGTCAATCCACTTAGATATATGTTTTTAATTTTAATTTTTTGTTTTGTTGTTCTTGGTTCAAGATCTGATTTTTCTTGAATCCAAGTTGTGATCTTTTGTGGTTAGATTGTCAAAAAAAAAAAAAAAACGTACTGTTCATCGGCACTGTAGCGTACTGTTCATCATGCGTTACTATTCACGAGCTAGGGTTTACTGTTCTTGACGGAAAATACTATTCAAGACGGCACTGTTCATGGCGGAATACTGTTCGTTGCGAAACTGTTCATGATGGGAATTACTGTTCATCGACGGAGTACTGTTCACTTCCAACTAATACTGTTCATCTGAATTTTTTTTTCTTTTTTTCAGTTTAATTTTTTGTTTGTTTTTGGGAGTTGAATTTTGTAATTGTGAGTTGGTTGTGTTGTTAAAAAAAGAGAGAGAGAGAGAGGTTGTTAGAAGTGAAAAATATATATATATTTCGTACTATTCATCGCACTGTAGCGGCGTGTCACTGTTTACACTAGGGTTACTGTTCACTGACGGTACTGTTCATCCGAAATTTTTTTCTTTTTTTTTTTCAGTTTTGTTTTGTTTATTTTTGAAGTAGAGTTTTGTGTTTTGTAAGTTGTTTGTGTTGTTAAAAAAAAAAAAAAGAGGGTTGCTAATTGAAAAAATTTCTTGAGTGGAAAAAGGCAAATTTGTGGAATTCTATAAGAAAAGCCAAAAGTTGGGAAAAAAAAAAATCTTCTTGTTGTTATGAATTTTGCAGATTTGAGCTTTGAGTTGTGCCCCATTTTTTACAAACTATAGACGACGATTCGAGGACGAATTGTTTTGAAGAGGAGGAGTTTGATACGTGCATGGTAGCCCCACACGCATCATTCAATTCTCCATGGAATTGATCATTCGTCTCTGATATTTTGAGGAGTTCAACGGCACAAGGCATGGCAATGGAGCATAGAAGATGGCCTATCTGGCATCCACTCAAATGGGAAGATACAAAAGCAGGATCATAGTTTTTGGTGTTATTTATTTTTACAAGTTGTAATCTTTATGTTAGTTATCTAATTGTGATATGTTACAACTAGTGATAGATTTTTAGTAGGTTTTCTAGAATATTCTTCAGGAGCCAATAAAAAGGCATTCTTGTATTATTTTAAGAACGATGTTATGATGAATCAATAAAAATTGTGAGTTTTCTCTCTACGAGAGTTTTCTTAGTTCTTGGAATAGAACTAATTTCTGGTCTTATTGGAGTGATTCCATGGCGACCAAAACCTACGCCTAGAGTTTCTTCCACTTGATTTGATTCATTCTTTTGAGTCTGTCAATTAGGGGTCTATTCCATGAGTTGGTTAGGGGTTTATTCCACAGGGTGGTTAGGTGTCTATTCCACGGGTTGGTTAGGGGTCTAACTTGCAGCACAAAAGGAGGATTTCAATGAACTTGGTTGAATATTCGAAGCAACCCATTCGAGTTGTTCTTGGGATTTTCGACAAGCTACGAAGGGGTCAAGAAGATCGAGTGGTTACCAAAACTCAAGTTGTTCTTGGGGTCTTCGACAAGTTACGAAGGGGTCAAGAAGATTGGATTATTTTGTATGAATTTCTTTTCAAGACGGTCCTTTGGGAATGATGTTCCTGTGATATACGAGAGGGCGACACCCCGATCGTATCAATTGGTATCAGAGCTTTTGGGATCTTGAAAGAAATCAGGTTTTGTGTCAACCCGTTTGGGTATATCTTTTGTTTTGTTGTCAATCCACTTAGATATATGTTTTTAATTTTATTTTTTGTTTTGTTGTTCTTGGTTCAATATCTGATTTTTCTTGAATCCAAATTGTGATCTTTTGTGGTTAGATTGTAAAAAAAAAGAAAAAAAACGTACTGTTTCATCGGCACTGTAGCGTACTGTTTGTCATGCGTTACTATTCACGCGCTAGGGTTTACTATTCTTGACGGAAAATACTGTTCATGACGGCACTGCTCATGGCGGAATACTGTTCGTTGCGAACTGTTCATGACGGGAATTACTGTTCATCGACGGAGTACTGTTCACTTCCAGCTAGTACTGTTCATCCGAATTTTTTTTTTCTTTTTTTCAGTTTAATTGTTTGTTTGTTTTTGGGAGTTGAATTTTGTATTTTGTGAGTTGGTTGTGTTGTTAAGAAAAAAAGAGATAGAGAGGTTGTTAGAAGTGAAAAAAATATATATATATTTCATACTATTCATCACACTGTAGCGGCGCGTCACTGTTCACGCTAGGGTTACTGTTCACTGACGGTACTATTCATCGCCGGTACTGTACATCCGAAATTTTTTTCTTTTTTTTTTTCAGTTTTGTTTTGTTTATTTTTGAAGTAGAGTTTTGTGTTTTGAAAGTTGTTTGTGTTGTTAAAAAAAAAAAAAGAGGGTTGCTAATTGAAAAAATTTCTTGAGTGGGAAAAGGCAAATTTGTGGAATTCTATAAGAAAAGCCAAAAGTTGGGTAAAAAAAAAAAATCTTCTTGTTGTTATGAATTTTGCAGATTTGAGCTTTGAGTTGTGCCCCATTTTTTACAAACTATAGACGACGATTCGAGGACGAATTGTTTTGAAGAGGAGGAGTTTGATACGTGCATGGTAGCCCCACACGCATCATTCAATTCTCCATGGAATTGATCATTCGTCTCTGATATTTTGAGGAGTTCAACGGCACAAGGCATGGCAATGGAGCATGGAAGATGGCCTATCTGGCATCCACTCAAATGGGAAGATACAAAAGAAGGATCATAGTTTTTGGTGTTATTTATTTTTACAAGTTGTAATCTTTATGTTAGTTATCTAATTGTGATAGGTTACAACTAGTGATAGATTTTTAGTAGGTTTTCTAGAATATTCTTCAGGAGCCAATAAAAAGGCATTCTTGTATTATTTTAAGAACGATGTTATGATGAATCAATAAAAATTGTGAGTTTTCTCTTTACGAGAGTTTTCTTAGTTCTTGGAATAGAACTAATTTATGGTCTTATTGGAGTGATTCCATGGCGACCAAAACCTACGCCTAGAGTTTCTTCCACTTGATTTGATTCATTCTTTTGAGTTTGTTAATTAGGGGTCTATTCCACGAGTTGGTTAGGGGTCTATTTCATAGGTTGGTTAGGTGTCTGTTCCACGGGTTGGTTAGGGGTCTAACTTGCAGCACAAAAGGAGGATTTCAACGATCTTAGTTGAATATTCGAAGCAACCCATTCGAGTTGTTCTTGGGGTCTTCGACAAGTTACGAAGGGGTCAAGAAGATTAGGTTATTTTGTATGAATTTCTTTTCAAGACGGTCCTTTGGGGATGATGTTCCTGTGATGTACGATAGGGTGGACGACACCCTGATTGTATCAGGTGGTATCAGAACTTTTGGGATCTTGAAAGAAATCAAGTTTTGTGTCAACCCGTTTGGGTATATCTTTTGTTTTTGTTGTCAATCCACTTGGATATATGTCTTTAATTTTTATTTTTTGTTTTGTTGTTCATGGTTCAAAATCTGATTTTTCTTGAATCAAAGTTGTGATCTTTTGTGGTTTGATTGTCAAAAAAAAAAAAAAATCGTACTGTTCATCGACACTGTAGCGTACTGTTCATCTACGTCACTGTTCACCGGGGGGCTAGGGTTACTGTTCATGACGGCACTGTTCATGGCGGGAATACTATTCATTGACGGAGTACTGTTCACTTCCAGCTAGTACTGTTCATCTGATTTTTTCCTAATTTTTTTTTCTCTTTTTCTTCCAGTTTTGTATTGTTTATTTTTGAAGTAGAGTTTTGTGTTTTGTGAGTTGTTTGTGTTGTTAAAAAAAAAAAAAAAGAGGGTTGCTAATTGAAAAAATTCTTGAGTGGAAAAAGGCATATTTGTGGAATTCTATAAGAAAAGCCAAAAGTTGGGTAAAAAAAAAAAATTCTTCTTGTTATGAATTTTGCATATTTGAGCTTTGAGTTGTGTCCCATTTTTTTACAAACTATGGGCGATGATTCGAGGACGAATCGTTTTGAAGAGGTGGAGTTTGATACGTGCATGGTAGCACCACACGCATCATTCAATTCTCCATGGAATTGATCATTCGTCTCTGATATTTTGAGGAATTTAACGGCACAAGGCATGGCAATGGAGCATGGAAGATGGCCTATCTGGCATCCACTCAAATGGGAAGATACAAAAGAAGGATCATAGTTTTTGGTGTTATTTATTTTTACAAGTTGTAATCTTTATGTTAGTTATCTAATTGTGATAGGTTATAACTAGTGATAGATTTTTAGTAGGTTTTCTAGAATATTCTTCATGAGCCTATAAAAAGGCATTCTTGTATTATTTTAAGAACGATGTTATGATGAATCAATAAAAATTGTGAGTTTTCTCTCTACGAGAATTTTCTTAGTTCTTGGAATAGAACTAATTTCTGGTCTTATTGGAGTGATTCCATGGCGACCAAAACCTACGCCTAGAGTTTCTTCCACTTGATTTGATTCATTCTTTTGAGTCTGTCAATTAGGGGTCTATTCCATGAGTTGGTTAGGGGTTTATTCCACAGGTTGGTTAGGTGTCTATTCCACGGGTTGGTTAGGGGTCTAACTTGCAGCACAAAAGGAGGATTTCAACGATCTTGGTTGAATATTCGAAGCAACCCATTCGAGTTGTTCTTGGGATCTTCGACAAGTTACGAAGGGGTCAAGAAGATCGAGTGGTTATCACAACTCAAGTTGTTCTTGGGGTCTTCGACAAGTTACGAAGGGGTCAAGAAGATTGGGTTATTTTTTATGGATTTCTTTTCAAGACGGTCCTTTGGGGATGATGTTCCTGTGATGTACGAGAGGGTGGACGACACCCCGATTGTATCACCTTGGTTTACGAATCAAATGCGGTCTTGAGTTCAATGAGTTGCGTACCTGAAATCTAAAACTTTCTTGGCAACGCAACCGTGCGCACATCAACTTGCCAGTTGATCCCTTTCCACGGATCTTGTATGCTCCGTGTCGCTAGTTTTCTGATCAGCCTTGTTTATTAATTCATCATCATTATGTGGTGTCCTTATATCCCTAATATCAGAAGACTGTTTATCAACCCCAGAGATTTCAATAGGAGAAAAAGAAAAAACTGATTTTTTGGCCAAACAAAATCTAAAGAATCTTTGGTTGATTTAATTTTACATTTTAAAGAAAATGGACAACCTGTTCATCATTTTCAAGAATATAAGCTTGATCAGTTTTCCTGAAGCAAAGGTTTTCCAAGCAAAGGTCTTGCTATCTTAAACCGTCTTCCCTTTTTCCCTTCCTGGTACTATGGCGGTACTCTTGGTTTCTTAGTAAAATTTTACTGGAAAACAATTTTAAAAGGAAGCTGACTTCGATTATGTTTCAAGATTTTAAAAGATAAAGAACCAAGAATCAAAACAAGTTTGAAGAACTGAACTGAATATTATTAATACTCAGAATTTTTACAAACTGTCATTCTTCGACTCTGAATACAAACTAAAGCACACTCACAAACTTAGAAAATTTTCACAATCCTAAGATTCCCCTCCTCCCTTAATACTAGAGAAGTCCTCTTTTATAGGCTAAGAGGAATCTCTTTTTTAGACATAATCATTTCTTTTAACAACCCGTGAAGGTAAAAGCAATTTACAAGAGTAAAAACCTATTACATTCTTGAAAACTGAAAAAGTAAAAGTAAAGCATTATTACAATCTTGAAAACTACAAAAGTAAACTTCACCCGTGATACTTTTGCTTGGCTGTCAGCCTTCTTTTTTAGACAACATTATTCAGAATCAAGAGTATCCGATGGTGTACTTCCTAGATCAGTGATGTTCATTTCAATTATCCAATCTGCATAATTTCTGCGATTTTTGGATTTGTTTCTTTTTCTTCTTTGTTCAGTCCTTATTCGAGAAGTAGAAGTAGACGGTTGTATCTGTATTTCTTCTTCAAAATAAGGATCCTGTGAGTCTATCATCATGCTACTTTCCATTAAGTCCTTATATTCCTTTTGTGCATTTTGGACAGCAGTCCAATGAGGACGATTATTAAGAAAGTTCCATGTTCCATAAGGACCTGGCCAAATTTCATCAGGAATTAAACCATTATGTTGGAACAAGTATTTTTGGGCCTCAGTATATTTGTCCTCGTCATCCTGTATTGTCACTGGTAAGGAATTATATATCAAACAAGAAGGTAGTGCATGAATAACTCTGTCATGCACATGAATTGGTCTGTGCAAATGTATCAACAAGTAACTAGTATAAGAAGAAAAAAGATTTTCCCACCAATCTTTTGTTTTGAACCATTGCAGAAACCTTTTTAAATGAATATTTAATCCTGAAAAGTTTGTGAACAAAGGACAATAAAACTCAAACATAATGTGATACTGATGGCAAAGATACCACATTACCCAAAGTTAGGGTTCTGGAAAATCAGAAGATTGTCCTATGAAAATTTGTGAGAAAGGGTACTCAAGATTAATCCCAAAAGGATTTAAAAGTGATCCACCATAGTGTCTGAAAACATCAAGTTCATGGTGCATACGGTTTCTTTCCAAATCTTCTTTTTCCGAAGGGAAAGGAATATCACAAATTTCAGGTGGATGATCCGTAACTGGATAAAACATCATTGTTGTAGGAATAAGTTTTCTTGAGAAAAAATCAGCAATAATATTTGTTTTTCCCTTGATATGTTTAACATCATAAGAAAACTGTGAGAACCAGTTTGACCATCTGAGAAGTTGAGAATTGGGAATTTTCTTTTGTTTAAACTGAATCATCTTGGGAAAACTACTCATGTCCATTTCCACTGTAAAATGACAAGGTCTCAAATAGAAATCAAAATTTTTAATTCCTCTTTTGACCGCAAGGATTTCTTTGAAAGAAGAGTGATAATGGATTTCAGATTCTTTGAACCGACCACTAGCAAAACCAACAACACTTTCGTTTGTTTATCAGGAAATTGTTCAAGAAGAACAGCACCCCAATATTTATCACTGGCATCTGTTTTGAAGAATGAGATTTTTAGAAGAAGGGATTTGAAGGAGTTGGAAGAGCTTGAAGCAAAGATTTGAGAATTTTTAGAGATTCTGTCTGAGAAGTACCCAAGGAGGTGGCTTTTTTCCTGAGCAATTTTTCCAGGTGGATAGGTATATTTGGATACATCAGGGATGAAATCCCTAACATAATTTATGTTAGTGTATGCCCTAAAACCAAGTTGGTTTTTGAGATTTTTATTATGCTTATTTCGTGTTATACTTATATATGTGGCATTTTCTTTGTCATTTAATACTTGTTATTAATATTACTTGTTTATTTGATAAAGTCCATAGAATATTAACTGTGTATAAGAGATTGTAAGAGTTAGAATGATGAGACTCTTATTACACATAAAGTTATATTCTTAAATATCCCTAGTCATAGTATTAATGAGATTGGGCATTATTAATATGGGAAAACTAGCACATACTTTGCCTCTACTTAGGGTAAGTAGTAGTTGATCTCGTCAACTATGGTGTGCGATGCCTAAGCTGGTATGTGGATGCTTGTTAGAGAACAAGTTCATTTGGATTGATCCACCAAGAGTTTACTATTCATAGTGCTAATGAATTATACTCTTAATGGCAATGGTGTAAGTGATCCTTAGACTTGAGATTACCATGGTATCTTGAGTGTGGATTGCTATGCTTTGACTCTATTGCTTAGTGCTCGTAAAAGAGTAGTCCATACAATAGAGATTGGGCATAGTATGAAGCGTGGAAGGATAGTGAGTAATCGATATAGGATTCACCACTCCTTATTATAGGGGAGTATATCCCGGATTGGCCACTTGTTGAAATATGACTTCAAGAATCTTTTGCGCAAAAGTGAAAGTATGACTTGAAAGAGTTTCAAGGTTATACTTTTATGAAAAGTTATATTTCGGGAACAAGAAATCATTAATTAGTCATTTAAAGAGTGCACACTACACTCTTAGACTAATTGGGATATAGTGTGGTGAAAGGATATTAATTACACGGTAACATTGTCATTGATAGGTATAGTCTACCATATGACTTTCCTATTCACTTGGGTGGTCATGATGCATTGCTAGACGCCACTCATGATCTATAAGTGCAAATAATTAATTAGTGAATTAATGATCAAATTAAAGTGTTTAATTTATCTGGCTCTAATTAATTAATTAATGAGTTATAATTTATACTTATTGCCAATGTGAATGGAACCTAATGGGTCACACACAATAAGAACATGGTTTTTGGGTTAAATTGTATTAAGATAAGTATAAGATACTTATGGAGTTAATTTATGTGATAAATAACTTAAAGGACTTATTTTATAAATATTCTAAGTCTTGATGGAAATTAGTTTCCTAAAAGGAATTAAGAAGCTATTTGGTTTCCTTTTGGAATAGGTTTCCTAAAAGAATAGGATTAGCTTAAGGTAAGCTTACTAAACCTTCTTTGGTTTCCAATTGCTCTTGTTTCTTTAAAGACTAGGATACTACATCTATAAATAAGTTCATGCCTTGACTCTTGAATGGATGTGAAACACAGATAAAATTTAGAGAGAGAAAAATTGAGAGAGGCGTGTTTTCTCCCAAAGAAAAACGCCACACCCTCTTCTCCCTATGCTTGAGGTATTTGTGCTAAACACCCTTTAATCGTATAGATTACATCAAAGAGATCCATGGCTAAGGTAATAAATTTTTAAATTTTCCGCCTGCGTTACCTCCCCTTATTACCTTACAATTACTATACCCAGAAATTGCTGAATTTGTTTGACAGATAGATTTCAGAAGGAAAATCTTTTACAAAATCTCTAATATGTTGTTCGGGGGTACAAGAACCATTTTCTTACTTTCATTCCTAAAAATGAATTCTTTTTCTTGACATAAAAACATTTTTTTCTCGGAAAGCATTATCCGAATTTTTCAACAATTTTTTAAAACTCTTTTATCAACTGTACATAACTCTCAAAACTTTCTAAAAATAAAAGGATATCATCAATAAAAACTAAAGTAGTATGCAAAATAGGTTCAAAAATTCTAATCATTGCTTTTTGAAACAAAGATGGAGCAGTTTTTTTAACCCAAAGGGCATAACCTTCCATTGGTAATGATGATTAGGGATACAAATCCTGTTTTGAACCAGTCTTCAGAAGAAATTCCTAATTGCCGAAAACTAGATTTTAAATCAAATTTGGAAAACCATTTGGCTTTGCCAATTTGAGAAGAAGAGAGGATTGATTAGGAATAGGAAATTTATCATCAGCCAAGAAAAAGTTTAAAGGCTGGTAATTAATAACCAATCTTAATCCTCCTCTAATCAGTTCAGATCTTTTGTTTGCATAAAAAGCTTGACAAGCCTATGAGGAATCTGAGGGTTCAATTAGATCAAACGTAAGGAGTTCAGAACACCTCCTTTCAGCTAATATTGCATGCTCAGGGTTCATGCCGGAATGGCTGGCTTTTGTTGGGTTATGTCTTCATTCTTTTTGAAAGGCAGTTTTATGAAAAAGTCCTAGTTTTTCCAAAGAGGATGAGGGCATTTTTGGGAAAACAAAACATGGTTCTCAGCACAGGATTTTTCACTCAATTGGGCTTTTAATTGGCAAATAATTTCCTCATTGGCAATGGGCTGTTTTAGGTAAAGATTTTGAAGATCATGATAGGGCTTGAAAAAGGCTTTAGACTGGATTCCTTTTGGCTTCAACAAGTATTGGTTTTTTTCATAAATATCGAATCCAATCACTAAATCTTTCCCTTGAACATTGCCACCCAACAAATGAGTATGGATTTTACAATCGGGTAATAACTGTATAATCACTCAATTTTTTGTGGCATGGGCTGTGATAAGTGCTAAAATATACTAGTTTTTAGTAGGCTTTTAGGTTAGGTTTATAGGGTTTTCCATGGGTTTTCCTCTATTTACATGCTATTTCTTCTTATTTTTGAGTTTAATAGCTAAATCGTGTGTTAAAGATAATTATTTACATTATTCTTGTGTTTTCATAGGGTTTTGCACATTGCGTCACCAATTTGGATGATAATTGGATGATATTTTAAGATGATTTAAAGTTGGTGATGAGTTGAAGTCAAGAAACCCTCAAATTGGTGCAAAGAATCAATAGTGGAACAAGAATTGGAAGAATTGGGTTTGCAGCCTGGATATGTTTCGGTGTTTTGGCAATAAATCTAGCTAGAGATATTGGGATTGAGATGCTTCTTGAGCTATTTTAAAGCTAAGACAATGGTCTACAATTCATATGCAGGACATCCAAATCCAGTTCTCACGTTTTGATAGTCCAATTTCCAAGTTACTTAAAGGCGCATCTGTACAGTGAGGCAGTTTCCAACCAGTTCGTAGTATTTTGACTATATCTTGAGCTACAGAGCTTCAAATGACTTGATTTTTATTTTTTTGGAAAGCTATGTCAAGGGTTACAACTTTTTGTGTTTTTGAGGAAAAGCTAATTCTACCGTCTTCGAGGTCAAATTCTGACATAGAAGTGAAAATTAAGCTTCTCTCCGCATCCGCGACGTCACCCGAGGGGTGGATGACGGCGCAGATGGGACCAAAAAGTCACGTATTCCATCCACAGACGTGACCGTGCTGCGGATGGCGCCGCGGCTCAGTCACGAAAACCTACAATTTTCTTTGTTTTGGGTGGAATCTTTTAAATAAAGAACCCTACCTCTTGGGGGGCAATTACACACGCACCAAAGAGATAAAAAACACACTTTTGCACACATCTAGAGAGATGTAGAGAGGAAAAGCAAGAGTAGGGGGACAACTCAAGGGCTTCAATGGTTCAAAACAAGAAGATTTTATCAAGATGCAATGGAGGATTCAAGAGAGCTGCATGAGAATGAGCTTTCTCTTTCTTTCTTGTCTTTTGTTAATTGTATTCTTGTGAATTGGGTTGTTTATGATTTAGATGGGATGAACCCTAAATTCTTATTTCTATGATTTTATTCTTTGTTTAATAAAAGACCCACTTTGTTTTAGATTTATTCTTGAGTTTATTGGCTATTGAATTGGGATTTGCATGCATCCTTAGATTCAATATTGATTTCATATAGTTGGATTGAGAAATCACCTATTTGACTAGATCATCTCTTGAATAAAGAGGCTTTCATGGGTTGCTAGAGATAGAATCACATAAGTCTCCCTGGTTAGATTCAAACCTAACCAAAACCATAGAATCCATAGGACCTTAATGCTTCTCTTTGGGGTTTTGATTCAGAAGATA
This sequence comes from Mitragyna speciosa, assembly GCA_024721245.1. Classification (NCBI taxonomy): domain Eukaryota; kingdom Viridiplantae; phylum Streptophyta; class Magnoliopsida; order Gentianales; family Rubiaceae; genus Mitragyna; species Mitragyna speciosa. The sequence continues at coordinate 1,814 of JAMWEH010000905.1, read as the reverse complement.
TTCCAATCAACCAACCAAGGGGATAGGGGGTTAATACTTGAGAAAGATTGAACCTAATTAAGGGATTTTAGGGTCTAAGTGATTGGGTTATTCATTAATCAAGATAGAATCATAGTATATTTGATTTAGGATATTCTTCATCTAGATTCGCCTCTACTTTTGTCCATTCTCTCTACTAACTTTTAGATTGTGATTTAATTAGGTAATTAGTTTAGTTAATTTGTATTTCCAATTAATTTACCATTTGCTTTGTGAGGTTAGATAATAGAAAGAAGGTCAGTATTAGTACTCATATAGTCCCTGTGGGATCGACACTCGGTACTCCTATACACTGTACTACTGGAAATGACAGGTGTACTTGCCTAAGTATCCATAGTATAGCGAAACGGATACCAGGTTGTCTGAAAAATTTCATCATTAGCTGCTCGAAACTGATGTATCTCAGATTTCCAAAATTCTGCAGGAAGAATATTTTGTTTCAGGATTGACATTGCTGCACCAGTATCAAAAGAAGCTATAACTGGGATAGGCTTATCATATTTGGAAGGGATTATATGAACAAGAGTTTGGGGACATGTTTTGCCAGGTTCACTGATATGGAAAAAATCTTGGATGTCTGGATCCGAAACCTGTAAAGCCAAAATAGTTTCATTAGTAGGCTTATCTTCTTCAGTGAAAATTTCTTCAAGTTCATTCAAGATAGGAATATGTAATTTATTCTGAACTTCAGAAATTAAATGTACTCCCTTTGTATTCTGCGGACAAGAAGATGAATAATGGCCTATCTTTTTGTATAGAAAACATCTGACATCTTTTCTTGATGTCCTGGAGAATTCTTTCTTCTTTTTGAAATACTTCCATTTTTTCTTTCTCCTTCTGGGAAAGCTGTTGTCCTGTAAAGAAATTCTCCTGAATTTCTTCTTGGTTTGTTTTTTCTTGTAATCAAAACACTTTCCTTTGATTTCCAAGTCTGGTCTCTTACATGCTTCATCAATGCATCTGTTTCCTTTCAAGTATTCTTTTTCCACTTCTGTTTTGTTGCAAATGTCATTTAATGCTAAGAACACTGCTTGTCTGATTTGTCCTGGAGTCAGGTTCAAAATAGAAGCGTATTTATTTTGAATCTGAGATTCTGCAGCAGTTGCTAATGTTTTTGGAAATGAAGTGAGAAAAGCTTGCTTCAGGCTAATATCAGCTTTCAAGGAATAAAACAATTTTGTCATTCTTTGCATATGTTTGCTGATATCTCGTCTATCAAAAGATTTACACTACATTCTAAAAAACTCCTTGTATTTTTGCTCTTGATTGAGATCAAAATTTGCAATAAAAACTTGATGTAAAATCTTTATGGTTTCCAAAAATTCTTGTTTGGTCAAAAAATTAGTTTTTTCTTTTTCTCCTATTGAAATCCACCAGTCCTTAAGAGTACTTGCAAAATGAGTAGTGAATTTAGTAAGGATTTCAAAATGAGAATCAACCTTTAAAGCTTTAATGGTCATCCATGCATGAAATTCTTGAAAACGTGTTTCCCATTTATGAGAAGGAATATTATCAATAGTAAAAATTTGTGCACTCCCTTTTCCATATTCTAAACTTCTCACAAAAGGTAGATCATCTTCATACATATAATCTTCAGGTTGTTCTACTTTTACTTTAGCATCTTCTCCAGCCATGTTTATTTCTGGAAGAGAGTCTGTTTTAGTTTCAGTATCTTCTATCATTGTTTCCTCTCTGGATCCTTCTGCTGATAAATCCTCTTCCTGTTGACTCTGTTAAGACAGTGTCTCTTCATTAGTAGTTTCCGGAACTTCCAT
>JAMWEH010002282.1:0-18600 GCA_024721245.1 Mitragyna speciosa | reverse complement strand
TGTGTGTGTGTGTGTGTGAATAGATAATGATGAAGTGGAAAACTACAAGGTTGCACCAATAATAAAAGCAAACCCAAAAAGAAAATAAGAAATATTATGAACTCTTGTCTCACTTTGTAGGTAAAGTTGTAGCTTTTGAATAAGGACATTTAAATGAAAAGAGAAATATAAGACTTACTTTTTCTCAAGCAAGCAGCACAACTCATCAATTTTGTATGTTCTACAAAAGTGAAAAACATTGTAAATAGCAAATAAATTCATATTACTTAATCCTACTCCTTTTCTTCTTCCTTAGCTAAACTGTCATAGATTCGCTTTTTTTTTATTTTTATTTAACACTATAGTAATGTTGATCGTTAGATGATGGATTTGGTCACAACTAGATTAATTACTCAATTTTCTGAGATAAAGAAAATGTTAAAAAGTCAATGTAATATGAATCATCACTTCGGTTGCGCTCCTCTTATGATCCATTCAGCTAAGATCAAATTTTGTAAACTTGATGATCTTATAGTTAGTATTAGCGTGAGAAACATGATTATTGTTATTTATGTTAATAATTCTCTTTTAGTCACACCAAGTATTTCGAAATCATAGCAGTTATAGATACATAATAGCATAATTGTCTATTTTCAATAGCTTTTTTTTACCTGATTTTAGCTTCTGATTTTTGAAAAATTTATTTTGTGATATTCTCAACTGCTTTTTTATCATATTTTTAGATTTTTAAGCTAAAATCAAGAGTAACTGATTTTCAAATTTTCTAAAATGAATTTTTATAAAAATAAGAAACTATTGAGAACAAACCCTAATTCTTTTTGTAAATCCACATAACCCGTAAATATTCTCTGCTCTAAACTTCTAGTTGAGGTTTGCAATCCAAGCACTAACAACATCTTTTATTTTAACTAAATCGGGATGACATTATCTTATTAATGCCTATCAAAATTACTACACAATTGCACTACTAGAATAAGTCCATAAGCAATATTGCTACCAATATTAGTTTATGAAAGCAAAGGCAAGATGGCCTCCAAAAAATGCAATCTGCCTTGATGTTTATTTCGGTTAGAAATGCATGCCTTGATTGCACAATAGACTACTGCCCTTGATGTTAGTGAATGATGAATGCGTGGAGATTAGGAGCACTTGCATTAAAATGTCTTAAAATGAAGTGGATAAGAGTAGGTAAAATATTGATATACAGTGCATTGCTTTCATGGCCTTTATGGGTGGGTGAGTGGGTATATTGGTTCCAACAAGTTTTCTGCAATTTAATTAGTATATTATATTATTTAATATTGTGTGTGTATGGTTATATATAACCAATTGTTTAGGCAAGTTAATGATCTTAATGGTTGAAATAAATCTGTATACAGTATATTGTGGCCACAAATTTTTTTTTTTTTGCTTTATACTCATTTCCTTGAGATGAACATATTTTGAAGTGTAGACTGCATAAAACTCTACAAACTAAAAATTATTTACCATGTTATAAGTGGGCCTGGTAACTTGAGGCCTTATAAATTTGTAATGCGCGTGAAGGTTACATTTCAACGACACATTCTAGAAGGAGGAGACTGGACCATTGAAGTCCAAAAACCCACACAGTCCAATAAATGAAAGTCGCAGCGTTCAGACGTAAAAGTATACAACACGTGCATTGTCATGTAATATGTTAAAATTAATAATTTATTATTATATAGTAATAATGCGTCATATTTTTTATTATTTAGTAATATGTGATTGATTTTAATACATCACGTGATACATCACGTAACGCGCGTGGTACACGCAATACTCACTCCGTTCAGACCATTGAATATTGACGATTCATTGTTTGTAGCACGCATTCACTGATTTACGTACGAACTTGCATCTCAGGTGCCAAAATTAGTTCGTTGGGTTCGATATTTTGCCTCCAGCATTGTTTGTCGCTATCACCAGTCACATGTGCGGTCATTTCTTGTGCAAATTGTTATTTTTCTTTTCCCATCATGGCTTCGTGTCTCTTAATTATTGTGTAATGAACCATGAATTTAGTTGATAAACTGTGAATTAGTTCACCTCCAATGATTACTATGTGTGTGTGGGGCTGTGCCGAGGAGTGGGTATTGGTGCACCACGTACGTTACATGATATGTAATATACTATATTAGAATCAATCATATATTGTTTAAATAATATAAGGCGTGAGTCATTATAATCACGAGACGATAAATTATTAATTTAAATGTACAACGTGTTACTGCACATGATGCATTTAATACTTTTTCTATGCTGTCAGATGTTGAGAACAATTATAGGTATAATGTTAACGATGAACATGATGACTTAAATTCTAAATGCCACTAGCGATGTAATTACAAGATAAATATGTAGTTTAGATCAGTGTTTAGGGGAACGAACAGTGTTTATTTTGCTATTTCTTTTATAAATAATCTCGGCATCCTCTCTTTTACAAAAAATTATGGCGTTTCTCTGAAATTGAAAAGATTAAACAAGGATTTGAAAAATGAAAAGCTTTTTACAAAAAAATTTTACAGAAAAGTTCAATTTCGATTCTAAAACATTGGCAACCCTGACTCTAAGTCAAACTAAAACTCTTGTTAAAGAACGAATACATGTTGTTGATAGACTTCGTAAGTGGAGCATGTAATGTACGTAGCTTCACATCTATCTTTACAGTCACATGTTTTCTTCTTTCCAAGACGCACATGGTTTTGGTTCTTTTGTTTATTTATTTATTTATTTGTGTTGGAGAAATGGTTTTGATTGTTAGTTTTAGGTAGTTTTATAGCTTGTATACTTGCCTAATGTTTATTCAGTTTTATTTTATTTAGCGGATCCCTTTTCTTTTTTTTTTTTTTTTGATAAAGTAACTTTAAGATTCCACGTATCTTCTTCAGAACTGAGAAGATTAGAGGCACAATATTCACTTGATGCAGCATTGAAACCCCAAAAAACTTTATAAAGAAATGGAACAATGAGACAACTTCTTTGATTAATTTTGCCTTCTAGAAAAAAAAAAATTTGCTGAGATATAGAGCTTTTCGAAGTTCTATCTTGGAAGAAAAAGGGTAAAGGAATGAGGAAATGGGTTGACTATGGTGAAAAACAAGCCAACGGCAACAAGAAGTCTGAATGCAATCTTGAACTAATTCAACTATTACAACGTCATCCACAAATTATTTATATGGTCTGAGGATTGTTCAAGTGAAAAAAACAAAAACCACATATTTTCTATGATTCAAGACTGTTATGAAAAATTTAGAAGGTTTAAATACTAATGTGACTTGTAACAATTTTATCATGAGACATGAAGAGGATCAGTAATCACAAATAGTGGTTTCGTCATTGTCTTGTCAGGAGGTAAGATTATGTACCTTCAAGTCAAAAGTTGAAACAAGATTAAAGATGACATATTATTGATTTGCATATGAATATTACGTAAATCATATGACAACTAGGTACATGTTGACTGCTCAAAATATACATCACAATCAAAAATTAATCCTAAGGAAACAAGCCTTTGTAATAGTTGGAGGATTTAGGTGTTAAATCTTTCTCTCCTTGGGTAGCTATTGTGGTCAAATGTTGGAAGATAGAAACCTCCATTAGTGGATCCATTATTAAGTGAATTAAGAGCTTATGGCCAACTGAAAACGAAACGTCTATGTAATAGAGATTTCCAAGTTCTAATTGCCATCATGGTTGAAAAGTTATTGTCATTCTACTGATGGAACAATAATTCTTCCGAGACTTTCTGCACAGTGCTAAACTGTTCCACTCCTAGTGCCAAGTTTGGCAGAGGCGGACCAAGTGATGCTCTAATAAATCTAGAATTTGCATCCCTTTCATCCCTCTCCTCTAAATAAATGCCTTTCAATCTGGGGTAAGTCTGCGTCAAAACTCTAGTGTTCAGATTTTTAGTAGGCAAACCCAAGTTGATAATATGTTCATTGTCTGTTAATAAACCTTCACACATTAAACTTAGAAGGGTGGTCTTTTTTCTCTCCTCTGTTCTTGAAGGGCAAGTAGGCTTTAACGGTCTATTTCATTTTCTTGATACATTGGATAGATTTGAGACAAGGGTTAGTGAGACTAAACATTTCTATCGAATGGCTTTTGGCTTTCATATGTCAAGGATTTTTTTCGCTGATAAGGAGTACCATATGTTAAAGATGGTAATTAGGAGATAATCTACAACAGGAGAAAATTAGTAGATTATCATGTGCAGCTGCCCACACAAAATAATTTCAGCCGGGAACTGGAGATTTTCCTAGATTTGCCATTTGTGATGCAATTCCATCTTGTATACTTCGCATAGCCTGCATTCCAAAATGATGCTCAGTTTACTCAGAAATCAAGCAATTAGAGTTTTTAATGAGCCGAATCGAGCCGAATACTCCTCGTTCAAATTCTGTTTGTTTAATAAATGAACTAGCTCGGCTCGGCTCGATTATTAAACGAGTTAATATTTGTGTTCGAGCTCGACTAGTCAAATAAAATATATGCTCGAGATCGAATTCGATTCGGCTCGTTTAACATAAACGAACCGAGCTCGAATAAGCTCGAACAAGCTCGGCTCGTTTAATACAACCAAATAGAGCTCGATCGAACTCGATTTTTACACAATCGAACTAAGTTCGATTGAGCTCGAATGTTTTTATTTTGAAAATAATGTGAAAAGATACTATTACTCATGTTCGCGAACACAAACGAGCGTTCACGAACAGTATTCGAGTTCGTTCGTTTAATAAACGAGTTCAAATCTTATTCGAGTTCGGCTCGTTTAACTATTTAAACGAGCCGAATTCGAGTTTTCACGAGCTGAATCAACTTGTGTTCGGGAACAGTTCAGTTCATTAAAAACCCTACAAGCAACCAATCATATTTTGCTTTTTTTGACCAAAAAAAAAGCAAAATCGATTTCCAAAAAAAAAAAAAAAAAAAAAAGCAAAATCATGCTTTGCTTCTTTTTTTTTTATTTTTTTATAAGCAAGCATGAAAAGGGATGTGAGTAAAATTTCCAAAACGTCAAATTTCCACGGATTTGGTCTCCTTAGCTAGTGACCATTCCTTTTGGAGTTTTGTCTTCATTCCTGTCTCTTCACGTGACTGACTGGTCTCTCAGTTCCCACCCTCGAGACCTCCCACGTACACCCCTACTGCCTCACCCTTCTCTAGTTTCTCTGCCACATCCAACGCCAACAACCTATGCAGTCAACCAAAAACTAGATCAAGATTTAGATCTTCATCTCTTCGTTGATGACTAAACATCATACTTGCGCTGCACTATGTCACAGCCACCACCAAAGCCACCCTCTATGCCACCACATTCAGCCACCACCACCACCACCACTGCCTGTCTTTTTCTCATTTTCCTACTTTCCCTGACTACCTCAACAACAGCTCACGTTTGCTCAACACCTCCCTCCAAAACAACCAAATTCTCATGTCCACCTTTTACTTCAACTCCTCCTTTTCCATTCTCCTCGTATCCTGGCTGTGGCCACCCATCCTTTCAAATCCGATGCTCATTCCCACATGCCATTATTTCCCTCAATAATCTCGACTTTTCCCTCCTCCACTATGAACCCAACTCCTCTTCTCTCCTCCTCTCTCCTCTAAAAACTTCTCCACCATCCTCACTCGACAAAGACAACTGCTCTGTTCAGCATAATCTGTTTTACATTCCCAACAAACCAATATCTCTTCTTGGCTCCCCATTTCGAGTTTCTGACTCATACTGCTCTAGACTCTTAGTCCTCAAATCTTGTCCAACTCCAAACCTCCCAAACTGTAGCCATTGTCCTTGGGAATGCAAGCTTATTAAGAACCCAATTCATCTTCTTCACGAATGTGGATCAGAACATCACCAAGACTCTCAACAGGGCTGCCAAGGCGATGTTCTTGGATTTCTTGACAATTTCTTAAAATTTGGAGTTGAAGTTGAGTGGGATGAGGGCCAAGATAGCTACTTTTCCAGCTGCAAAACTTGTAAGGCTACTAATGGTTTCTGCGGGTTCAATTCTTCAGACACTGGTAAAAGATTCCTCTGTTTCAAACCTCAAGCTGCCCAGATTCGCGAAAAGAGCGCTAACAGGATTGCAATTCTGTGCATTCTTTTCTTGTTTATGTGTTTCTTGATCGTTCTTTTTGTTGCTACTGTTATTTTCCGGTCAAGGCAAAAATGGTTGGCCTTAGAAGAAGATCCCACCATTGTTTTCCTCAGGAGACACAGCTCAGCTAGTCTGCTTCCACCAGTGTTCACTTATGATGAACTTGAGTCTTCCACTAACAATTTCGACCCCAAAAGCAAAATTGGCGATGGGGGATTTGGTTCAGTCTATTTGGGCCAACTCAGTAATAGCCGAATAGTAGCTGTAAAGTATCTACACAAGCACAATTCTAGCACAGCTGCTGGAGAAAAAGCATTTTCGACGAAGTCATTTTGCAATGAAATCTTGATCTTATCTTGTCTCAGCCATCCAAATTTAGTTAAGCTTCACGGTTATTGTAGCGATCCAAGAGGGTTACTTTTAGTCTATGAATATGTACCAAATGGTAGTCTCGCGGATCATCTCCATGGGACCACTAACAATTTGTATGCAAAGGGCACATTATGTTGGAATTTAAGAGTCGATATCGCACTACAAACTGCAATGGCAATTGAGTATTTGCATTTCTCCTTGGTGCCCCCAATTGTTCATAGAGACATTACTTCGTCAAACATTTTTGTAGAGAAAGATATGATAGTCAAAGTTGGGGATTTTGGGCTATCAAGGCTTTTAATTTGCTCAGAAACCAAAATGGACAGGGATAATTCTTCAGGTGGTGTTTGGACTGGTCCACAGGGAACACCAGGATACTTGGATCCTGATTATTATAGGTCCTTTTTGTTGAATGAGAAGAGTGATATTTATAGCTTTGGAGTGGTATTGTTGGAGTTGATAACTGGTATGAGAGCTGTGGACCAGAGTAGGGAAAAGAGGGAAATGGCATTAGCTGATATGGTCGTGTTAAGGATACAAATGGGGTTGTTGCACCAGGTTTTGGACCCTGTTTTGGTGGTAGATGGTGATGCAATGGAAGGTGTTGCTGCTGTGGCAGAGCTGGCTTTCAGGTGCGTGGCGGCAGATAAGGATGATAGGCCTGACGCTAGGAAGTGGTGGCGGAGTTGAGGAGGATTAGAGGCCGCAACTGTGTGGTTGGAGGTGGTGCTGGGGTGCTAAGGCCGTCCAACTCAAGTAATGTTGTTGTTCCTGATAGTATTGGGCTAATGAGCTAGAAACAAGACCCCATGAGATGAGATATAATCATGGTGAAGTTGAGAGATTGATCAAATTGTATGTGCACGTGGGGATTCCTGACTGGAAAAAAAGTAAGATAGTTTGGTTGGGTTTGGTAATAGATTTTGTGTGTGTGTGTTTTTTTTTCTCTTGCATCGACTAAGAAATTCACGCTTTCAGACTGATATTGTTTGGCTGATGCATTTGTTTCCTAGAATCCAATCATTTATGTTTTTGACTGATATTTTTTACCGACAAGGTTGATATTTTCCTGCCCACAGGGACAGCCACAACTAACAGTGCTGTCAGAAGTCCTTTTTTGATGAACTTCATCTGCAATTATAGTCCTCTTTGGACATAATCATATCTTCAACGTTTCTATGTACTTCCGACTACAATTGCATGTTTAATTTGCAGTTACTAGTTGTGTGAATGATTGCTTATCTAACACTAAACCAATGCGCCAATAATAAAGTTCAGTATGATGGTGAATGGTGCTTGTTATAAATACTTTATCTTCAACCAAATTGCTTAATGGCATCCCCCAGCTAGATCTTATATAAATTATGGTACTATTTAATGGACAAAAATGTTACCATATTATGACCCTTAATCAATAGAAAGCATGAAAAAAACATGAAAAAAACGGTTGGACACCGTTAAATGTCTTAATTGGGCCAAAGGCCAGAATGTTTAGCAAGATATTGAAAAGCATTACCAGGCAGTGTCAAAGTTGCCAGTACTAAGAGTAAGGCCAATAAATATTTCTGCAAAAGAGGTACAAGTCACACTTCATGCCTTGCACCCAAAAAAAAAATCTCATTTTTAATCAGATTTCCTTTCCTATCCTATTTTAGAATGGTTTATTAATACATGGTGGAGGCATGTTAAATTATCGCTAAAAGGGAAGGAATAATATATGTTTTTAACGTGTTTAGAAAATGTTCAATTAACAAAACAAATATTTCCAACATCGTATGAAATTGTAATCAAAAGAAATGAAACGGGAACTTCCTTCGGCCTAAGAAGGATCCCGCGTTACAATTTTATTGCCACACAACAAACAAAAAGGTTATTTCCACAACCAATAGGACCATCATCAATTGGATCAATGGATAACGGGCCCTTTTCACTTTGACGCAGCAGATGCATTCTTAGCAACGAAAATTTTAAAAATGTTAACTAGTTCCTCAGGCTCCAAAAGAACACCTTTAATAGCTTTATGTGAGAGAAACCTCTCGGCCCATCCCACGAGGGCTGGTGTTTTCTTTGCATCAAGTATTTTTACATCAGAGATTATTTCCGCAGCCTTTATCCATCCCAAGAAGCAGCCCAGAACAATATCAAGAAAACCCACTTTTTCATCCACCAAAAAAGCCCTCTCCTTTGCTGGACTTGACAAATACATCCTCCAACAATTTCAGACCTTCCAATATTTTTTCTAGTACTAGCTGCTTTGGATTCCTCTTCTTTTGCGCTTCTAATCTCCTTGAACAACGGAAACCACTGCAAACAAACTAAACCATATTAGTACCTCCTGCATTAATTGCTGATTAAAGAATTTGCTTTTACCAGCCACAATATATAATCATGCCTCATGATTCATCAATTAGGTATGGAACTTCAGTCACAACAAATAGTGATTTTCCACAAATCTATAAATACAGAAAAAGTTGAGAGGGCACAAAATCACACTCTCCTAAATGGCAACTATCCTGAGAATACCTCATTGTCTCTTTTCTGAAATGCAGTGATAAACATGCTAAAAAATATGTAGAAAAAGTTATTGATTTATCTTGGAAAAGGTTGACCTAAGTAGAAATTGTTTAGTACCTTGTCATCAATGTAAGCTGCCCAGAAGCGGGCTATGGCACGGTCATAGGGATCAGAAGGAAGGATACAAGGGCCGTCAGACCAGGCCTCATCAATGTACTGCACAATTACAAGAGACTCACAGATGGATTTATCACCATGGATGAGTACAGGGACCTTCTTGTGAACAGGATTAGATTTAAGAAGGAACTCACTTTTGTCAAACAAATTTTCCTGGACGAATTCATAGTCTACTGACTTGAGATTGAGGGCAAACTGAACCCGGTTCACAAATGGGCTTGGACGCGCACCAAGAAGCTTCACATCACTAGCTGCCATGGCAATTTCTTCAAGATTGAATCTTTTTGACAACGAAATGAAGCTGAATTCACTCTTTAGAATAGCAGGAGAGTAGGATTTGAAATTCTTGCGCTGTACTAGAACTATTTATAGAAGGAAGATTGCAGGCAGGTATTAAAAGTTTCGCAAAATTTGACTTTTCTAACTAAATAAAGTTTTTATAGTTTCAGTCAACCGTTGGACGAGTTTAATTGTCAAGCAAGATTATTTTTGGATACGTCAGTAGTGACGATTTTCTCTTTTTTAATCGAGGAAGTGGGGACGATTTGATTGGGACCTCCGTCCTGAAACGATTGGTACTAGGAGGATTTGGCGGATGCGCAAGCAATTACGCAATTACGAACAATTTGTCTTTTTTTTTTTTTGGTCTATTTTTTTTTATCAATTACTATTATATTACATGTTTATTGCTTCATACAAGTAGGGTGAGATTTCCAACGGTGTGGTGAATAAAGCTCCAAACTGTTTGTCATGCATAATTTGTTTTGTGTCTAATTACATCAGGTGTAAAATTACGCGTAATTTTATATGAAACATAATTGAACCAGAAAAATAAAATGAACAGAGAATTTAAACATGTCATGATTGTTAAAATCTATATTATAATATAATAAAATAAAATAGATTTAACGATTTTTAAATTTTCTTTCCAAAAATGCCTCCATTAAAATAATTATTTGCCATATAATTTTATAAATTTGCATGCCTATTTTATGATTCGTGTGGCTATTTAAGCAAAAATGACCCAAACTTTTCTATTTGAAGGATAAAATAAGTAGTAGATCTTCTTTCCATCAATTACCGTTAATTGATTCTTTTAACTTTTCATGAATTAGGGTTATTTTTGTCATATAAAGGTAACCATTATTAAACAATTAGGAAACCAAGCAATTTGTTTATTTTAGTAAATATAACATTTATGAGGTGATATTATTTCATCCAATTCATTAGTACACTACTACATGCAGATGTCTAACCTCTTATAATAACAATTTACACTTATTTTATAAAGCAAACATAATTTCAATTTGAATTTCGAAATAACGTTAAAATGGTGGTGATTTGTGTTTTAAAATTTTGATAAGCTACAATTTCTAAAACTCCTCCTCGTTTTACTTGAATTAATTACCAATTAACTAAATATTTTTTGTAGTATTCTAGATTGCTAAAACTAGTCACTCTTTATTATATTTAAATAATAATTATTAGAAGTACTTTTCTTTTTTTTTTTTTTTGCAGTATTAGAAGTACTTTTCTAATGTGGAAAATTCGTGGTCCACTATTAATACTAGAAAAAAAAAAATTTGTGGAGATGCTACTTCTACTTTTCTTTATCTCTTTTTTGAATTAAAATGCTGTATGCTCTAGGTCAAAAGAAATCTAGATGCAGTACAAAACTTAAACGTATTTATTTCTAAAAGATTGCAATCTCGTCAAACAAGCTTTGGACGTGGGAATTTGCTGATTTTGAATTGAGGAGTGTAGAGGCCGAAACGTAATTGATTGGCTCATATCCCAAAAGATGCCACAAAATTCAAACCACACTGAGGAAGAAGTGTTTTTATTTTTATTTTTTTTGGAGTCAAGCCAGCCCCTCGCTTGAAACATGTCAAGAGCCTCCAGAACTTTCTGTGGCTTTAATGAATTTAACAAATTTAATCAATTGTTTAATACAATGATGTAGATCCAAGATACATATACATACATGCATACGTCTCTATATATATATATATATATATATATATATATATACCCACACACACATACATATATACGTGTAAGGTTTTTTTTATTTTTTATTTCACGATAGTAGTTCTAGGCAGGTAAATGTAATACATAGTTTCATATGTAATATCTGTAGATATATTTAATCAAAGTAAATGAAAAGAGAACTTCCCTTTGTAAAAAAAGCTCCGATTTTCATCAAAAAAAAAAAAAAGCTCCGATATTACAATTATTTATTTATTTTCTTGAATATTCACATTACAATTATTATTATTGCCACAAAAAAAAAAAACTTATTTCCCCAACCTATCAGGCCATCATCCATTGGATCGATGGATAACGGGCCCTTTTCACTTTGACGCAGCTGCAGCTGCAGCTGCAGTCTTTGCTTGGAAAAATTTATAAACGTTATACTAGTTCCTCAGGCCCCAGTAGAACACCTTTAATAGCTTTATGTAAAAGAAACCTCTCAGCCCATCCCACCAGGGCTGGTGTTTTTGTTGCATCAAGTATTTTTACATCAGAGATTATCTCCATCCTTTATCCATCCCAAGGAGCAGCACAGAACAATATCAAGAAAGCCAATTTTTTCTCCACCAAAAAAGCCCTCTCCTTTGCTGGACTTGACAAATACAGTCTCCAACAATCTTAGACCTTCCAATATTTTTTCCAGTACAGCTGCTTTGGATTCCTCTTCTTTTGCGCTTCTAATCTCCTTGAACAACGGAAACCACTGCAAACCAACTAAACCATATTAGTACCTCCTGCATTAATTGCTGATTAAAGAATTTGCTTTTACCACCATAATATATAATCAGGCCTCATGATTCATCAACTATGTATGGAACTTAGTCACAACAGATAGTGATTTTCGAGAAATCTGTAAATACAGAAAACGTTGAGGGGGCACAAAATCACACTCTCCTAAATGGCAACTACCTGACAATACCTCATTGTCTCTTTTCTGAAATGCAGTGATAAGTATGCCAAAATGTATGTAGAAAGAGTTATTGATTTATCTTGGAATACCTTGTCATCAATGTAAGCTGCCCAAAAGCGGGCTATGGCACGGTCATGGGAATCAGAAGGAAGGGTACGAGGGCCGTCAGACCAGGCCTCATCAATGTACTGCACAATTACAACAGACTCACAGATGGACTTATCACCATGGATGAGTAAAGGGACCTTCTTGTGAACAGGATTAGATTTAATAAGGAGCTCACTTTTGTCAAACAAATTTTCCTCGACGAATTCATAGTGTACTGACTTGAGATTGAGGGCAAACTGAATCCGGTTCACAAACGGGCTTAGACGTGCACCAAGAAGCTTTACATCACTTGCTGGCATTGCAATTTCTTCAAGTTTGAATCTTTCGACATCGAAATGCATCTGAATTTCACTCTTTAGAATTCAAAGGTAATAGGATATTAGGTTCTTGCACTGTACTAGTACCATTTATAGTACTTTTTTAGGTTAATAACACTTTGCCCCTTGAACTTAACAGTTAGTCACACTTTACCTCTCTCAATCTTAAATATATACACTTTGCCCCCTATAAACTAGTCAAAGTTTGAAAATAAGAAAAAAGTTAGTGTTATGAAATTATTACCCCTTTTATTCATTAAATTATACAAAACATAATATCATTTCCTTTCATTTCTAAAATATTTATATCTTTTGAAAATAAGAAAAAAGTTAGTGTTATGAAATTATTACCCCTTTTATTCATGAAATTATACAAAACATAATATCATTTCCTTTCATTTCTAAAATATTTATATCTTCTCTATTGTATTCATTATATAAAAATATCAAACTAAAAAATTTAAAAAAAAGTTAATATTTTGTTTATATCTTTGAAATTTTCCTATTGGATTAATATTTACTTCATATATATTTTGTTTAATTCATTAGACATTAAATCAAACAAAATTGATAAATAATACAACACAAAAAATAAATTCAATTGCCAAAATGTGTATAAAAAAGGTAGTACCAAATTCATTTATTTAAATTATTTTTTATCATTTTAATTTATTTTAACTTTTGGAATAATATCATAGTCATTTTTATATTTATTAAATTAGTTCAATATGAAATTATTAATCAAAGAATATTTTGCACAAAAAAAAATAGTTAGCCCATTATACAACACTAGGGTGAAAAATAATAAATATGTCAAACCAATAATAATAATAATAATGTTTAATCCAAAAGAATAAATAAGAAGAAATTCATTGATTAAGATTTCATATTAGACTAATTTGATAAATATAAAAATGGTAATGATATTAGTCTAAAGGTTTAAATAAATTAAAATGATAAAAATTACTTTAAATAAATGAGTTTGGTATTACTTTTTTATATAAGTTTTGTTAATTGAATTTATTCTTAGTATTGTGTTATTTATTACTTTTATTTGACTTAAAGTCTAATAAATTAATATGTATATATATAGAAGTAAATATTAATTCAAGAAAAATCTTGAGGATATAAATTAAATATTTAACTTTTTAAATTTTTTTAGTTTGATATTTTTATATAATTAATACGATAAAGAAGATATAAACTTTTTAGAAATGAAAGGAAATAATATTAAGTTATAAATAATTTCATGAATAAAGAGTAATAATGTCATAACATTTATTTTTTTTAATTTTTAATTTTGATTAATTTTTGAGGAACAAAATGTATATATTTAAGGTTGAGAGAGGTAAAGTGTCACTAACTCCTAAGTTAAAAGGGGCAAAGTGTCCTAGTTTTCCTAGTTTCAGTCAACGTTGGACTAGTTTAATTGTAAGCAAGATTGTTTTTGGATACGTCAGTGGTGACGATTCGATTTGGACCCGAGTCCCCGATCGATTGGTCGGAGGATTTTTTTTTTTTTAGGAAGTTAAGGTAATTTTTCATTACGAAATGTCTGCTGCAGCCGCATACAAAATTTCATTAAGAAATTGGTCGGAGGATTTGGCGGATGCGAAAGCAATTATGCAATAACGTAGTAATGTCACAGGTTGTCAAATCTGTATTATAATGAAAGAAAAATGTTTAACAATTTATATTTTCTCTCCAAAGAATGCCTATGCCTCCACGAAAATAATTACATACCATATAATTTTACAAATTTTCTTGCCTATTTTATGATTGATGTGGCTATTTACGTGAAAATGACCCAAATGTTCTATTTGAAGGATGAAATAATTATTAGATTTTCTTTCCAACAATTACCATTAATTGATTCTTTTACTTTTTCATGAATTAGGGTTATTTTTGTACTATAAAATTAACCATTATTGAACAATTAGCAAACCTAGCAATAATGGAAAGAATAATTAATTTAGTTAAACAATGTATAAAAAAAATAGAAACAATTGCAACTAATTTATTGACTTTGGCAAGTGTTTACCGCATGACATAATTACATTAACTTTGATATATGGGTTAGAAAATAAAGACAAAAAAAGAAAGAGAGAAAGAAAATAACCTTGTAATATTGCATTTATTCCATTGATTTTCATAAAAGTCCCCTTACTATTAAATGTTAATTTATTACATGGCAGGGCTATGTAAGGTTGAATAAGTCCTTTTCTTCGAGCAAATGATGAATTCATCGGCGTAGCGTAGGACACAATTGAAGTTAATAATAAAAGGAAAGGAATCATATATGTTTTTTAACGTGTTTAGAAAAGGTTCCATTAACAAAACAAATATCCCCAACATCATATGAAACTGTAATCTAAGGAAATGAAAAGAGAACTTCCTTTTGCCAAAGAAAGCTTCCCCATTACAATTTTATTGCCACACAACAAACAAAAGGATTATTACCACAACAGTTAGAACTCTATATCTCCATCCGAGAGATCGAGGGTTTGAATTCCACCAATACCAATTCTCCTTCCTCGTGTAATAGTATAAGTTTAATAAATAAAAA
The DNA here is from genome assembly GCA_024721245.1 of Mitragyna speciosa. Taxonomy (NCBI): domain Eukaryota; kingdom Viridiplantae; phylum Streptophyta; class Magnoliopsida; order Gentianales; family Rubiaceae; genus Mitragyna; species Mitragyna speciosa. The sequence goes on along the minus strand of JAMWEH010002282.1, from coordinate 3,477 downwards.
AAAAGTTATTACCACAACCAACCGGACCATCATCAATTGGATCAATGAATAATGGGCCTTTTTTCACTTTGAAGCCGCAGCTGCGATCTTAGCTTGGACAAATTTAGAAAAGTTTACTATTTCCTCAGGCTCCAGCAGAACACCTTTAATAGCTTTATGTGAGAGAAACCTCTCAGCCCATCCCACCAGGGCTGGTGTTTTGGTTTTGTCAAGTATTTTTATATCAGAGATTATCTCCACAGCCTTTACCCATCCCAAGAAGCTGCCTAGAACAATATCAAGAAAACCCACTTTTTCACCACCAAAAAAGCCCTCTCCTTTGCTGGACTGGACAAATACATCCTCCAACAATTTTAGACCTTCCAATATTTTTTCTAGCATAGCTGCTTTGGATTCCTCTTCTTTTGCGCTTCTAATATCCCTGAGCAAAGGAAACAACTGCAAACCAACCAAACCATATTAGTACCTCCTGCATTAATTGCTGATTAAAGAATTTGCTTTTACCACCACAATATATAATCATGCCTCGTGATTCATCAATGATGTATGGAACTTAGTCACAACAAATAGTGATTTTCGAGAAATCTATAAATACAGAAAAAGTTGAGAGGGCACAAAATCACACTCTCCTAAATGGCAACTACCTGACAATACCTCATTGTCTCTTTTCCGAAATGCAGTGATAATCATGCCAAAAAATATGTAGAAAAAGTTATTGATTTATGTTGGAAATACCTTGTCATCAATGTATGCTGCCCAAAAGCGGGCTATGGCACGGTCATAGGGGTCGGAAGGAAGGATACAAGGGCCGTCAGACCAGGCCTCATCAATGTACTGCACAATTACAAGAGACTCACAGATGGGCTTATCACCATGGATGAGTACAGGGATCTTCTTGTGAACAGGATTAGATTTAAGAAGGAGCTCACTTTTGTCAAACGAATTTTCCTCGACGAATTCATAGTCTACTGACTTGAGATTGAGGGCAAACTGAACCCTGTTCACAAATGAGCTTGGACGTGCACCAAGAAGCTTTACATCACTTGCTGCCATGGCAATTTCTTCAAGATTGAATCTTTTTGACAACGAAATGAAGCTAAATTCACTCTTTAGAATAGCAGGATAGTAGGATTTGAAATTCTGTACTAGAACTATTTATAGCAAGAAGATTACGGGGCAGGTCTTCAATTTTTCGCAAATTTTGACTGTTCTAACTAAATGAATTATTTGTGGTTTCAGCAACGTCGGACGAGTTTAATTGTCAAGCAAGATTGTTTTCGGATACGTCAGTAGTGACGATTTTTGCTTTTTTAATCGAGGAAGTGGGGATGATTTGATTAGGACCTCCGTCCCCGAACGACTGGTGGGAGGATTTGGCGGGTGCGAAAGCAATTACGCAACTACGAACAATTTGTCTTTTTTTTTTTTTTTTTTTTTTCTATTTGTATCAGGTGTAAAGTTACATGTAATTTTATATCAAATACAATTTAAAAAAAAAACAGAGAATTTAATAAACATGTCATGATTGTTAAAATCTATATTATAATATAATGAAATAGATTTAACAAATTTTTAGATTTTCTTTCCAAAAATGCCTCCATTAAAATAATGTTTTACCATATAATTTTATAAATTTGCATGCCTATTTTATGATTTATCTAGCTATTTAAGTAAAAATGACCCAAACGTTTCTATTTGAAGGATAAAATGAGTAGTAGATCTTCTTTCCAACAATTACCGTTAATTGATTCTTTTAACTTTTTCATGAATTAGGGTTATTTTTGTCCTATAAAGGTAACCACCATTAAACAATTAGGAAACCAAGCAATAATGGAAAGCATAATTAATTTAGTTAAACAATATAAAAAAAAAAAGAGTAGAAACAATTGCAACTAATTCACTGACTTTAGGTTACATTAACTTTGATATATGGGCTAGGGAATAAAGACAAAAAAAAAAAAAAAAAGGAAAGAAAATAACCTTGCATTATTGCATCCTCCGTTGAGATGGATAATTCCGTTGGTCTTGAAAAGAAAAGGAAATAGGGGATATTACAACTACAAATTTGTTCGATTTGTGGATATCATTGCTTTCAAAACAATGAAGAAATTTTGAGGAAAATTTTATTTACCATTTTTTTGGGTTAGTAATGTAGATTGACTAACTAATCAAACATAAGAAACATCAGCAATTCATTTCGCCTTTATATTTTAGTTGTTTAATAAATTTGGGTATGATATATCAATTCGTTTATTTCACCAATTCATTACTATACTGGTACATGCAGATGTCTAACCTCTTATAATAACATTTGACACTTATTTTATGAAAAAAAAAACACAAATTCAAATTTGAATTTTGAAATAACGTTAAAATGGGGGTGATTTGAGTTGTAAAAATTTGATAAGCTACAATTTCTAAAGCTCCTTCTCATTTTACTTGAATTAATTACCAATTAAATAAATATTTTTTTTAGTATTCTAAATTGTTAACACTAATCTACTGTTTATTAATGTTAAAGATTATATTTAAATAATAATAATTAGAAGTACGCTTGTAATGTGGAAAATATGTGGTCCAATATTAGTACTAGAAAAAAAAATGTGGAGATGCTACTTCTACTTTTCTTTATCTCTTTTTCGAAACAAAATTCTGTATTCCCTAGGTCAAAAGGAATCTAGATGTAGTTGAAGAAAAGTTAAACGTATTTATTTCCAAAAGATTGCAATCTTGTGAAACAAGCTTTGAATGTGGGAATTTGCTGATTTTTGAATTGAGGACTGCATGCTGAAAAGTAATTATTGATTGGCTCATATCCCAACCAAAAGGTCAAAAAAAAAAAAAATGTCACAAAATTCAAACCACACTGAGGTAGAAGTGTTTTTCTTTTTGTTGGAGTCAAGCCAGCCACTCGCTCGGAACATGTCAAGAGCCTCCAGAACTTTCTGGGGCTTTAATGAATTTAACAAATGTAATCAATTGTCAATTATTTAATACAATGATGTAGACGTAGTCGCCACATACATACATACATACATATATATATATATATATATATGTAAGGTTTTTTTTTTTTTTTAATTTCACAATAGTAGTTCTAGAAGAGGTAAATGTAATACATAGTTTCATATGTAATATCTGTAGAGATATTTAATTGTGGAGATGTATAATTATATAACAATTGATGATAGGTATGTAAATAAATCTATTTATTATTGCTTGCAAGCTAATCTCGAGTAGCTCTTTCAAAAATTTTTGTGGTGATGAATTAGAGTTGAGATCAAATGGCATTTGAGCCGAGTTAAACTGTACTTGAGGCTTTTAAATGTAATTCGAAACGAATCAATATACGGGAGAAGCCTTACAATGTTGTTTTGACTTTGAAGCATGTAAATTAGATATAAAATTATTTTCTTGCCAAAAAAGAGTTACAGAGATGCAGAGAAAATCTTGAAAAATCAATCCCTTTGGATGTAC
>JAMWEH010001655.1:0-25541 GCA_024721245.1 Mitragyna speciosa | reverse complement strand
GGTCCAGCCAGCTGACTGTAGACTAATTTTTCCAGTTAATTCCAGAAGGTCACATAAACATGAAGAATTGACTGAAGAAGTGATTCCAAATTTACAGCTCTATACATGACGTGTACTCATAAATCCTAAGGTTAGTGTATCAGGGCTGTGATTTGTATTTTCCATTTCCGTTCTCATTTTGGATATTATGAAACTGGTTTGGATTTTCATTTCATTTCTTTTGCAATTTGTCTGGAGTTAACTGCTTTTACTGTGCCTGACAATTGTTACAGACCTGAAGGAACTCAAGGAAGACTTATTAGAGATAGAGGCTGATGAAGTTGTGGGGCGTTCACTTAGGATTGCTCCTTTGGACTCAGTTAGTATGGCCTAACCATTTAGAAGCTTTCATAGGAGTGATTAGAAACCTCAAGCCATGTGTAATTGCGGTTAAGGAAATGGAAGCAGATACAAGTTCACTAATTTTTTTCTGGATCGCTTGGTGATACACTTCTTTTAATGAGATGTTTGTCACACTCTCTCAATCTCAGCTGGGGTTCTTAGAGGATACATCGACATGAACAAATTGCCTTCCCCTTTTTGCTAGATTTGGAATGGTGGAAATACAGGTTAGTAGCTCATCATTATGTCAAGTAACCTTGTTGCTTGAAAGGTCGACTTGCTCAGTTCTTGCTCAATGGACATGGATGGAAATGCCTGATCTTAGGTTCGAAAGGACACATTTGTGTCTTTTTCAGCCTGGAAGTTTCTGCCTGGATGAATATTGTTCGACTAGTTCTGCAAGATTCAAATTTATGCATCATTTCAACAGTGAATATTTGCTAATACTCCGTAACATGCTAATGAGCTGTGTGAAAACAATTCTTATCAGTTTGATGTACTAAAATAAGAATAAACTTTAGCTTCTTACTGAAACAGTGAGAGTTGATGAATAATGGCCGGATGATGTGAGGTTCAAAAAGAAAGTTGCATCTCTGGTTGTGCCAATTGCATTAGATATATATATATCATGACTTTGATGCTAATGCTTATGTTCAATCGCAATTTGCACATTGTTACCAGCTTCACAAGAAAATTTACTGACTTTGTTGAAGCTTACAACTGTTTTCTGAAGTTAGAATAAAAGTACTCAAATATTTTTAGCTTAGGAAGCTCGCCGTATCATTTGAAAGAAGACAAGTACAATACGATCAAGACTGAAAAGATATAAATAAAAAAAGCCGCCAAATACGACTTCTGGAAATGAATTCCCATCTATAGATACTAACTAGGTAGTTCCAAATAATTAAAAACAAAGATGTACTAGTTTAAGTGGTCCGCCAGCATACAAGAATCCAAACTGCAAATGCAAGATAAAATGATAATTACTGATACAATATATTCCAGCTGCATGAGAGAGGTAATTGTGATTAATATTCTCTTAAAGAGTCAGTCCACAGAAAAAAAAGAAAAAAAATCTTGAACAACAAACCCCATTAAATAGTCATACAGTTCGTCGTTGTGTCAGGACGGTATTCTGCAAGGTTGATAGGTTAGTCACTTGGATCATTCCAAACCTTGCTTTGGATCTTTAAAACATTTTGGCCCCCAAGCTAATGATTGGATTTGTCTAAACCGAAATCTCCCCAGAGTGCCTGGTGCAGTATGCAAGACAATTCCAATCAACAAGAAGACAAGCATGAACTTGCTTTGCAGGAGATCAATCCATCTGTCAAGGAGAAGTTTTCACAGTAATTTATTTTTTTTATCAAAATTCCCAGTTGAGCTGAGGAGTCGTTTGGTGTGATGGCTGACTGCATTCGGAAAAAAAAAAAAAAAAAAAGCCCAAGACATGCTTTGTTAGGTATTACTTATGCAGTTTCCCCAAGCCTCAATTTGAGTTTCAGCAAAAAACCTGGAAAGACATGGATTCTGGTCAAGCAAAAATCAGCAATTCAAGAAACATCCCTTATGTTGATGAAGCAGAGAAGGAAATCCCATCTCTATCTCTAAATTCATTAGAAATTCTGAATCAGTACGCTCCTAAAGTGAAACGTCTGAGAGTGGAAAAACCTGTCGAGAAAAGATCTGATCCACCAACGAGTACTTCTAGTTCAGGCCACAGTCAATCTCTACCAGCTGCTACCATCATCAAGTTAGCAGAAGCTCGACTGCATCAGTTAAAATCCCAAAAGGTTGATGTTGTTTCCTACGTTTCAACTTCTTTTGGTGCTCAATCCGGACTCCCTTCTGATGTTGCTGAAGACTTTGAACTTGCACTTCGACTTCTAGCTGCTGCTGAGAAGGTGGCCAAGCAACAATTTGTTTATGCACGAAAACTGCTCAGCATGTGTGAGCGCAGCACTTCTCAAAGCGGTAGTCCTGTTCGAAGAGTTGCTTACCTATATGTTGAAGCTCTGCAAGAGAAGATTGATAAAGAATGGGGTCTGGTTTCATCCGAAGAAATAGAAAGAATAAGAAAGGGACCAACCGATGTGGAACAAACTATGTTTAGATTGCGTCCTGAAATGATGAAATGTCAACAAGAAATTCCTTTTTGTCTGTACACTCAATTCACGGCAATCCAATCCATTTTGGATTCCACGGCGTTGGCAAAAAAGGTTCATCTAATTGACTTCGGAATCGATAATGGCTCGCACTGGACGCTGATTATGCAAGCTTTTTCAGTCAGGTATGAATGCCCACTTGAACATCTCAAGATTACTGCAGTTGGTACCTCTAAGCAGATGATGGAAGACACGGGTAAGTGGCTAACATCTTTTGCTGAGACCATCAGTTTACCATTTTCCTTTAGCATTATTGTATCAGAGATGAAGGATCTCAAGCAAGATTGCTTTGAGTTAGAGTCTGATGAAACTGTGGCAATTTACTTGGGCTTGCGACTTTGGACTCTGTTACCGTGGCCTAATCAGGTGGACAAGTTTATTATTTTGATTAAATCCCTCAAGCCAAGTTTAATTGTCGTTAACGAAATGGAGGCAAGCATAAACTCCCCCGTTTTCCTGGAAAGATTTTACGAATCGATTCTCCTTTTCTGTTCAATTTTTGATTGTATCCATTGTTGCATGTATAATAGAGTAATGTTCAGGAAGCTGAACGAAGAAATTATCTTTCCGGGGATGATCAAGAACATCGTCATAGCTGAGGGCAGAGAGTGGATTCAGAGGTATGAAAAGATTAGTTTCTGGAGGGCCCTGTTTGGAAGGTTTGGCATTTTGGAAACAGACATGAGCCGCCCTCCACCATGTCAAGAGATCTTGTTCCTTAGAAGTTCGGAGCTGTTGAGTTCTTGCTCTGTAGAATTCGATGGGAAATGTCTGATCCTAGGGTGGAAGGGTTCTGCAATTCAATCTGTTTCTGCCTGGAAGATCCAACAGGAGGACTGAAAAGAACAAAATGCCTCCTTCAGCAGTTGGAATCGACATTATTATTTTCGATAGTTTATAATTCCTGTACGTACCTGAGCCTAGGTTATTGTGTACTACTTTTGATATTTTTTCACTTTTTTAATAAAACAACCAGTTGTCCAGTTGTTATAGTGTTAAACAGAACAGGGGCAAAAAAAGTGAAGAGAGGGGAGGGATTATGCCTAACCGTTTCTAGCTGTGGGAAGATCGGCTATGCCTTCTTCTTCTTTTTTTTTTTTTTTTTTTTTTGTGACAACGCTATGTCTTCTTCTTTTGTTGCTACGTTTTATCTTTCCCAATCAAGGCTATAATGGAAAGCAATTGTATTTGATATTCCAGGGCGGTTGGCCAATTCAGATATAAACAAATATAAATATATTTTAACCTTATATGAATCATTTGCTTCATTGGCTACGGCACATTTGCTGTTTTGACATAATTAAACATGGGCTCAGAAATATAGTAGAAGTTATTTTCTAGGTTCTTGAACACTTTTTACTTGTTTTCTTGGAGCGAGGATAGAACAAAGCGTCCGACCGAGATAAAAATGATCATGATTCAAACCTTTATTTTAAAACGAGGAATAACGATCTTGAATTATTCATAAGCATAGAGTTTTAAGTTTCTGCATGCACAGAAAGTTTCATTCTAATGACGAGGTGCTAAAAGTTAGACATATGTAAATCTATATTAAAACCGATATCAAGTATTCTAAATTTATATAAAAAAATAGCGATTGTTTTTATCTATGCATAGGAACACGTATAGATATCGTTGAAACTGATTGACAATCTTGAGCTTTCCTCCCTTTCAATTTTTTTCCTTTTAATCGAGAGTAGAGAGAAATTGGTTGATTGTACCATCCTTGGTTTAGCTTCTTCCTCCTAGATTTTTTTTTTTATCAATCTTCCTCCTAGTTGAATCCAACATAAATAAAGATGATGGTGACACAGACCTTCTAGATTTCGTTTGTATACCACGTGGGGGAATCCAAAGATATCTAGTTGCACACCCCACCTTGTTGTGGGACCCACCCAGCCACGGCCCACCAAAAGCAAAAACCTCAATAATTCCGAGAAGGGTTCCTCTGTCTGAGTCCTCCTCCTGCGACTACTGTAATAGTTCTCTGATGAGTATCGTATTCAGTTAGTCAATTGAAGGGGTGGAACTAAAATTTGTCACCTGCCCAAAAGAAAACCGACCTGAAAAGCAATGGAAAGGAAGGATGAAGAGAAACTAAGGACAAAGTATCTGTGATCGAAACGTGGTTGAGAAAGCACGGGTTGCTGTATATTAGAGCCACCAGACATCCTTTCATCCGTAGTATTAAAGATGGTACTGTTGATATCTCTTCCTTCAAGAGATGGCTGGTAATTGATGGATTTGTGGATTTTTTTCCCCCTTTCATTTAAGTTTCTTCAATTGATATTTATGCTCTACATTTCATTGTGCATTTCTACGAATTGGGATTTCTGTTGAATTTAAACGAACGTTCAGCATGGTGGTTTCTTTTCCCCTTTTCTATTTCATTTGGTCATTTCTTGTTCTGTAAACTAAGTTCTATGTCAAAGCCCCATTTTGTCTGCTATTGAGAACTCTTCTGCTTTTTTTTTTTTTTTATCCTTTTGGCGAAGTTGCTGATTAGTTTTTGGATGTGAAAAAAAGGCGTTATTCACAATCATGACAACTAAAATTTAAGTATTTTGCTTCATGTACTTCTATTGTGGAATTTGGATTTTTTACTCTGTTTTTTTCATTTAAAGGGCTGATATTTCATCTAAAGATTCTAAATTTACCATCTTTTTTGTTGTTGAATCGGCAAAACTCAAATGAAGTACTGTGAGTGTTGGGGTTTAGCTACTGAAATTTTCTCAAAGGTACCAGGATTTGGATCTTGAGAAATGCGAAAGTTGTTTCTATTGGTTCGTGGGGGAATGTGGAAAAAAGTAAGAAAGGAAATTGGGGAAAAAAATTCCACTTGTGGCCGGATAAGAATATTAGTCACTTAAGCTGGTGGGAATTGGATAGACTCTCTATGAAGAGTATAAGTATGATTCGTTGCATAGTCTCTCCCTATTTCAGTTCTTGAATAGGGTAATTAATCAACGTTAAACCTATGATTGTATAAATCAAGTCTTAAAGGAATAAGTGATGGTTAGAAGTTGCTTCTTTCTGTATCGTTTAAATATAAATTCCTATTTGTAGCATTATTAATATGTAATCAATGCACTCATGCAATTGTTACCTTGATCTAATTACAGGAACAAGACTATATATTTGTTAGGGCATTTGTCCCTTTTGTTGCTAGTATCTTGCTCAAAGCTTGGAAGGAGTCATTTGATGCCACTGATATGGAAGTCATTTTGAGTGGCATGGCTTCTCTAAATGACGAAATTGCTTGGTTCAAGAAAGAGGCTTCAAAGTGGGGTGTTTCGCTGACAAATGTAACTCTCAGAAGGCGAATCTTGATTACTGCAGGTACATAGGTCAGGTACTGATATAAAGTTCATAGTAGGAGTAACTTTAGTCCCTGCTAATAATTAATTTTTGTGACACAAGAAGCAATTGGCTTTGCAAAATTCATTTTTGTCCGCTTGTGTTTATAGATGACAGTCATCGAGGTTTACATGGCAATGAGTATTTTTTAAGGAGCTCCAGTTCTTTAGCATGCTTGGTTTTTAGGTTCTATGTTGTGCTAGTCCTTGAATTTCGAGTAATTAGTCCCATTTTGTTGAGTCCTTTGTGGTATGAAAGCAATGTTGCTGGAGTCATGGAACATCAGTAACAAGCTTTCAGCTAATTTATATTTCTTAGAACATTGCCTTCATATTGTCCAAAAGCAAGAATCTTGTTATTTTAGTGACAAGAGATAATAAATTTATAGGCAAAACCCTTTTTTATGTTACTGTAGTCTTACAGCTTCTTTGTTTGACTGCCAACCTACTTGGTTTACACGTGCTATAAGGATTTACTCTTGTAAGCAGAATGCCGTGTTTTCCTCAGTTGAATGCAAGGGAAAGCTTCACTTTGTGTTTTTGTTACTCAAGGCCAATCTTAAACCTTAAAAGAAAAGTTGTCATGCCATGAAACAGAAGTTTTTGTGGTTGGCTGATGGTAACACTACTTATTTTGATACAGATTTCTAGAAAGTTTAATGAGCTCTGAAGTTGAATACACTGTGGCTATCACAGCTATTTGGGCTATCGAAACTGTTTATCAAGATAGCTTTGCCCATTGCTTGGAAGATGGCTCCAATACACCAGAAGAATTAAAAGAGACCTGTAAAAGATGGGGAAATGATGGTTTCGGTCAGTATTGTCGAGCGCTTCAAAGCATAGCTGAGCGTCGCCTGGAGAAAAGCACAAGACAATGTTCTTAAAAAAGCTGAGACAACACTGCTAAATGTTCTTGAACATGAAGCTGCATTTTGGAATATGAACCATGGAGACAACTAACCTAAGCGTTTGCAATAGTTTCTCAGCTGGAATCTGGGGACATGTTAAAGTTCAATTAGATGCTTATGTGCTTTTAAATATATTTAGTTGCACTGTCGAATAAAATGTCAATAACGTTATCTTCCTGTAATCTTCCTATACCTCTTTGTTCCACTCGTATCCTTAGAGATACCTCCTTCAATGCTTAGAACTGTCTGTGTCCACTAGTATTTGTTGCTGCCATCCATCTTAATATGACTATCAATTTGGGCCTCTGATTTGCAATGGAAATTGACCCTTTTTTTCTGAAGTTTCCTGATTATCTCTACCAGCTGTTGCAATCATACCTGTATGTTCAACTTGTGATGCAGAGAATTTTTGCAGATGTCAACCTACATTTCTGCTCTATAATTTTGCTCCCGTCCCAACCCGAATGCTTCAAATTGACTGGAGGACGTATGAAGGCAGTAAGGATGATTTTTGCATATTGTACAGGGATTAGCCTAAAAATTGACTTGCACGATTGCAGGTGATTTTCAAGTTCCAATGTGGATTCATTTCGAAAGTTTCCATCTTTTTTACTCTGTGATCCTTGTTCTAGAAGGAGGTAGCAGGCCTTCCAACTGCCAAGAGAGGATTGGCATTGTCTTGAATACAAGAAGTGCTACAAGGCAATGGCCACTTGATATCGATCATGTTCAGTTTACAATAAACAAAGCAGGTAGCAGGCCTTCCAACTGCCGAGGGAGGATTAGCATTGTCTTGAAGACAAGAAGTGCTATTGATATCGATCATGTTCAGTTTGCAAGAAACAAAGTAGCCGACTTGTGTTTGAATACAGTTAGAACTTTGGTTGGTCCTTGATATCGATGATGTTCAGTTTGTAGGAAACAAAGTAGCCGACTTGTGTGTGAATGTGGTTAGAACTTCGGTTGGTGGAGCCTTTGTCATCTCTCCATCCTCCTTGTTGAGGTCCTAGCAATTGTCATTTACAAATCGTGGAGACATTTGGTCCTACCAGTTATCTAAAAGTTATGAGTTGTCTTATAATGATCTCCAATCTTTTGATCATGTTACAAATTTCATGTACCATGCAAAGTCCCCAAATTTCTTGAGTTGTCTTATGCCGAACTCCTTCTTTTGATCATGCCATACTAGGTAAGTTTAATTTCTACTTTTTATAAAAGTATAGAGGATTGTCAAGGGGAATTAATAATCAGCCACAATGCTTGTAGAAAATTCCACATGCCAATTAGATAGAGAGAAGAATTAAGATAGCAAATATTCAAATGTTTGTTTTTTAATATATATTTTGGACATGTTAAGAGCAAAAGAGAAAAATCATCTTTTGAGATTTTTCCATTTTAAGTTTGGAAGGTTTGTGTGTTAAGTAATTGGACTCAATTAGTCATCTTCCTTTATTCTCTGCTATTTTCTCCCCTTTTTGGAGCTATTTTAGGACAGTAGAAAGATGGCATCTCAATGTTTTGGGGGAAAAAATCATATGGCTAACATAACACTAGTGAGGAAAAGGAAATATTTCCCCTAATTGTTAATTCCTACTTAAATCTGCACCCATCTCTTTTACTTTGTTGTATAAATTACATTAATAATCAATTACAAAGATTTACCTATAGTTATTGACCTGGCTGCATGTGGGTGGAATTTTTTTTTTTCTCACAGCAGTAAATGACGTTTGAACAAAAAAAGTCAAATCTTTTTCCCTATATTTTATTTTTCCTCCAGCGACTTTTGTTCAAGCAGAACTTCATTCAACGAACTAAAGGTACATAACAGCCAGCGACAAGTACAACAAAAGACTGTTTTGATGTGACTCCTGCTTTCATTCTTCGGAGATTTACTAGATTAAGATAACAGCTCCCCTTTAGCCACTGAGCGGAAGTCTCAGTGGTCAGGGGAGCAGTTGGTAAAGCTCCCCCTGCTGCAGGTTGGGGTTTCAAGCCCCACCTGCAGCAGCTCCTTTGGTATTAAATCCAAAGGAGCACCTTAGTGCTCCTTTGGTCCAATAGTGGTTTAGTTTCCATTGGCCCCTCAGGTCCAGTTGGACCATCCCCAGAGTAGGTTAGGAGTAGGCTAGTATGTTGAATCTTGACAAAAAAAAAAAAAGATAACAGCTCCCCTTTCGACCAAGAAAAGGGAAGAATTAAAAGGAAAAAAAGAGGTATGAGAAAGATATATATATGTATATATATTGAAAATTAATTAATACACAAATAGAGCTTAAGTTGAGTACGATTTTATTCATTAATCCAATCAATTCAAATGTAAAATTTTGACTATATAAGTCGAAAGAATTATAATATAATAATACATAACAATACATAAAAAATTATTTAAACTTAATTTAAATAATATATGCCTCAAACACAAATCAGCTATTGCTAACAAAATCACTCGGATGTGGAAATTGTAGTGTTGGGTTGCTTTAGGCTTCTTTATACTCTTAATTTAATTTTACTTGGTTAAAAAATATATACATAATTGTTATTAAATATTTTTTCCCTTTCCATAAATAAAAAAAAAAGGTACCTTTTTTCCAAGGGTGGGCCTTCATAGATACATATAAAACGACATCGCTTCCTTGCCTCTCTTCCTCCCCTTCTCCTTGTCTCTATACAATTCTCTTCGTCATCAAACTACAGTCTCACAAAAGCACAGAGCTCCCTCCAAATATATCTAAAATTTTAATTATAAATTAATTAGAAAACAAATTTCTCCCTTTTTTACTCCCATATCTTTCCCAAAATTCAATTTTGCCATATTTATCTTTCAAATTATTCAAACCTTTCGGTTTCTGGGATCCCTTTTCTCCGTTATATCTCATCCTCACTCGACTTGGAGAAAACGTTGCCGTTTCGTTTCCAAACAACTCCATTGCGGGCAAAAATCAAAATTTTGGACTCAGAAATTGAAAATTGCTGTTGAGTATTTTAATAGGGCTTTTTACATGCAAACGCTGGATCGTAAATTCGACTTTTTTGTAGTGTTTTGGAATTTATATTTAATTGTTTTTTTATGGTAATGTGAACTGTTGAAAAGTTGGATTCTTTGGTGTTATTTGTTTATTTAATTATTTATTGTGTTTATTTTGATGGTACAGTGAATTTTTTATGGGATATGGTCGGTCAGGGTTTTGGCAAGACCTGGTGGCCAAATTTCAGGTTTTCGGTGACTGCTCTATTGGTTAATTAGCTTACAGCCTTTAAAAAGGTCAGATTTTTATTAATTCACCGCTATATTTTTTTTGGCCTTATTTTGTATGTGACATTGTAAAATTGTTCCTTATTTGGGCATATCTTGACTATGGAACAAATTGTGATGTGGGTTGTGTTTTTTGGCTCAATTTTGTTGTCATAATACTTGCTCTGTGGTAATATACACTGTTTTCGTCTGAAGTATAGAATTAATGAATACTGCTAGCCTATCTTCTCAGATATTGAATATTGTCTTATACTTGACTATGGCTTACAGGATACATGGCTCTCCAGAAACATGTACCAGCTGGTGATGTACATTTTGGGATTAAGAAGTCATTGAGTTCCTTTGGCAAAGCAAATGAAAAAGCTCAACCTGGAGATTCACTTACGCGGAAAATGGAAACTGATGTGGATGTTGACTTTAAGGAGATCTATTTTTTGATTATGCATTTTCTGTCAGCTGGACCATGTCAGAGGACTTGTGGGCAGCTCTGGAATGAACTTCTCGAGCATCAACTTCTACCTAGAAGATACCATGCGTGGTATTCGAGGAGTGGAGGGCATAGTGGACATGAAGATGATGATGGATTGTCTTTCCCATTGAGTTATATTGAGTTGGTTGAGAGGTGATCTTACAAGTCTTCCTAGCATATCGCTCTATGATAATGTGTCCAACCCACTGTTTTTTTGAAAGGCAATAAATAGTAAAAGTGGTATGTCTGGATTGAATAATTTTCATTTGGGTCCAGATATTTTTAAGGCACCAATGGGTGATAATGGTAGATTTAGATATGCATATATTCTGCTCACACATGTTGTTTCACGCTTACTGAGTCAATATTGATATCTGATTTCTGTTATATTGCTTGAGATAACACCCTGCAGTAGGATGATACAATGTTGTAGGATTGAAGGTTTTTAGCGTTTTCATATCACTCAGTTGCTTCCTTCTGGAAGCTAACGAGTTCAGAATCACATTGCAGAGGTGTAAGCTTTGCTTGGAAAATTTACTTATATTAATGTGGCCCATGGCATTGGACCCACTCTTCATTCCCTTCTTCCCACTATTTCTCTGTATCCTTTGGTATAAAAAGAAGAGTGAAAAATTGTTAAGAGGAATAAATTGTTATGGCCATGATATAGTTGTTTTGATGTCATAGATGGCATTTCTTATTCTGCTCCCTCACTTTCCATATAAGATTTCTGATGCAGATATTGACCATGAATTTTTAGGTATCCTCACATTCCGAAGGATCAGTTGGTTAAGCTTTTGAAGCAACTGATCCTGAATGCAGCTTCTCCCACACAAGGGGCAGTTGGTAGGAATCCTATAAATGCAGCTGCTGTCCCTACTCTTGTGGGAACCGGTTGCTTTTCAGTTCTGAGAAGTAAGTGACCTGGACAAACAATTGTTATATTTGCTTTTTCCTGTATTATGTGTATTTGGGTTTGCAAGAATATTAATGCTCATATTAAATTTCACTAAGTTTCCTTCAAGAGTAGAAGTTTTTGACTAATTTATGTACAATATTCCAGATTGATTGAGATGGCATTATGTAACTTCACTGCTTACTTTTGACGTTGAAAAGGAGTTTGATATTCTTTTCATTCTTCAAGTTCTTTCACAACTTAAGTCAGTTAGATGTGCTAATTGTGTTTTTTAGCATCTCCAGAGTGATATTAGAGAGGCTTGCGTTCTTTTTTTTTTTTGTCAGTATTTTGTTTTCATATTGTTATTCTTTTCATACTTTGCCTCTCTCTCTCTCTCTTCTCTCTCTCTCTCTCTCTCTCTCTCTCTCTCTCACACACACACACACACACACAGGCGAACAGAATAAGGAGAATGATGAAGTGAATCACCCCCAGAGTTACATGCATTGGCCTCACATGTTGGCCGATCAAGTGCGTGGACTAAGTCTTAGGGAAATTGGTGGTGGTTTTTCCAGACACCATCGTGCTCCCTCTATTCGTGCAGCCTGTTATGCAATTGCTAAACCATCAACCATGGTGCAGAAGATGCAAAATATTAAAAGAGTTAGAGGACACCGTTATGCTTGTTTATTGTGGTGAGTTCCCCCTGTGTTAGTTTCAACTTCACTTTGGATTCTACAATGATGAGGATTTCATATACATTTACTGATATGAATGATGATCACGCAACTAGAGGTGCATTTTCACTAATGTTTTCTTTCCTCTTGTGGTGCTTTCCTATCATGAGGAGATAAGTAGGATGATCTTGCTCAGATATTTCAGGATGATTCTATATGAGTTAGTCACATAGGATTTATGAGTTAGTCACGTAGGATAATGTGTCTTGTTTTCTGCCTGAACCAAGCAATCAATTCCTTTTCAGCCATTTTTGACCGTTCTGGGAGATTTGTCATTACTGGATCAGACGATCGGCTTGTTAAAATTTGGTCAATGGAAACTGCTTATTGCTTGGCCAGCTGCCGTGGACATGAAGTATGTCTAGCTATAAGTATTCAAGGCACATCAGTTGCATTGCATTCTTCATTACTTAGATTTGACTTTTGTACCTTATCACATGCACCCAGGGTGACATCACTGACCTCGCTGTGAACTTCAACAACACTTTGATAGCTTCTGCTTCAAATGATTGCATCATACGAGTGGTAAGTTTTTGTTTGTTGTTAGCTATTAAAATATTGCGTGTCAGATGTTGATTGTTCGTTACATTTTCCTCTTGTCCATTTGGGGCAGTGGAGGTTGAATGATGGATATCCAATATCAGTATTGCGGGGTCATACAGGGGCTGTTACTGCAATCGCCTTTAGTCCAAGACAAGGCGCCCTCTTTCAGCTGTTATCGTAAGTCTTTTGAGTGATAATGTTTATTGATTTTTCCTATAGCTCTTGTGCACAATTAAATACGAGGTTGATTCTATTTTCACCAAGAAGATTAGAATAAAATAAAAAAAAGAAAGTTTGAAGCAATTTGATACATAGGTGATTAGAAGATTGAATAGTTACAGTAAATTCAATTCCTTACACAACAACTTGTTATGCTTGATAGCAAGTAAACTTTGAAAAGTAGGAAGCCAGGAATGGAAGAAAAAGAATTTCCCTTGAGGGAATCTTCGTCTTTATAATACGTACAGAGACTTCCAAAGCAAATGAAACTTTTTTCCCGGGAAAGGTTGATCTATAAAGAGGTCATTTAATCAGAGGTTGTCTTCTCATTGGTTGATGTCTCGAATCATTAATTGATTTTATAAAATAAGATAGTATTAGTGGGAGTTCTCACACAATTGGACATTATTAAAATTTTGAGATCTTACAAAACTTACAAATGTAGCATTCAAGGATATTTGTTTCTGAAAATGTGCGTGGATGGAGTCAATATTCAGGAAGTTAATTTTTGGACTACTAAATGTCCTGAACTTAGGAGGGAGGCTTCTCAATGAATACAGTACTAATAATCTTTGTAGGACCAACTGACTTGTCTATTTAAATCCAATTTCATGTTTATTCTTGTTTTCTTTGTCTGTTTGGCTAAGAAAAGGGTTTCAAGGCAGCTGAAATATTTTCTGGCAGAATATAAGAAAATCTGTGGAAATTGATACTGAGTAAATCTTCTGGGTATCTGGCGATTGGGGTTCATTTAGAAAGGTTAATTTAAAAGTCAGCCTCAAAGAATCTCTAAGTTTCCTTGCCATGAATTTTCTATCTCCACTTCAATTTAATGTCCAAGTGTCTGTTTAACTCAGCGAAGAATTTATACTAGTTAAATATGTGGAATTTGTTGATTGTAAAAGTCACTTTATTGGTTTTCAAGCATGTTAAAGTCCATTTTTTTGGCCCAAGTACTGTACTTTATGATTTTAGCAAAAGGAAAAGGGCAAAATGGAAATCCATGTAAAAGCGGTGCAGGTTCAGCAGGGAGCTTACCTGTTTGTCCAATGGGATGTCGTAACTATAACGTTGGAAACACAAAGCCTTCATATCCTCATAGTTTGGGTAACATGTATCACTTAAGGAAGCAGAAATTATTTTGGAGGAAGTAAAAGGAAGACATTCAGTTTGGAATGGAGTACTTGTCAAGTTTTGTCCCTGTGAAACTTTTGAAACCTGAGTTTGTCCTCCTACTCTTGATGTTAAACAAGGTTTATCTTCTCCAATATGTTCATTTTAAAGCTATCCTATCTAATGCCTTTCCCACATGGACAATCTTGAGTTTACTATTTGGATTTGTTGTTTGTTTATTATATTCATAGCAACTACATTTATCTTCCTTCATTATGTGTACTACAGGTCCTCTGATGATGGAACCTGTCGTATTTGGGATGCTAGACATTCGAACTTTAGTCCTCGTGTATATGTACCAAAACCTTCCGATTCTACTACTGGTTAGTTATTGCTTCTTTGGGACCAAATAATTCTTGATCAATATTGCGTGATAAAAGTTCTTGTTGAATGTCTTAAATGCTTAGGGAAGAGCAATGGTCCTTCGTCAAGCTCTTCTCAACAAAGCCATCAGATCTTCTGTTGTGCTTTCAACTCTAGTGGAACTGTTTTTGTCACTGGAAGCTCAGACACTCTTGCAAGGGTATACCTGAAACTATGGCTGTCATATTTAATTGATTTTACATTTGAACTGACCCAAGCCTACGCACAAATGATTGGTTGGACCTAATAGGGTGATCTAACTGGTTAGTTGAGGTGGATTTGGGTCGGCCACAACCTATTAACTCTTTTTTTTTCCACTTTTTTTTGTTCCACTTTCACAAGTTGCACAAAGCGTTGGCCCCATACATCAATTCCTTTTTCTTTTACATTTCTCCTTCTTCCTCCCCCTTAACTGCCACACCCTCCCTCATCCTCTGTACATTGCTAGCAGCTTGTGCTGCTGTCACTGCCAGCAGCCACTGCTCATGACTTCCATATGATACAAAAGTCATACCTTTGGACTCCTTTTTTGATAGCTTGCGCTCCCTGAAAACCTATTAAAAATTGCTGGAAAACTTCCCAAGACCACCGCGTATCTCAAATTTGTCCTCAAATCTCACAGACTTCACATGAAAATACTCCTCATATCTAAGCATTCAAAAATACAAGGCTTATAAAGAATTTCACAAGTCGAAATTTCAGTAATCCAGAAACAGATGTTGGTTGAATCTCATGCAAAATCGAACAAGAATAGCAATAGATTCCTAGCTTCCCAGTAAGGATTAAACAATCTTCAAAATCCCATGAAAGCCTTCTGCATGGAACCCAATTTGACAAAAGGCGTGTATGTGTGCTGTACTTGTGCTCTGTTCATTTTCTTTTTAAACAATTGAAAAAGTGTGTGTGTTTTGGGGGCGGTAGGAGAGTTGAGGGGCCATATTAACTAATAGGTCAACTTGTTTAATTTACTTACCCGTATTAAATTAATAGGTGTCAATGGGTCAAACCCAATTAGAGCAATGAAACTATTGCAGACCCTGTTTCTTTGCTGAATTGTTCTCTACTGAAATTCTGTCCTCTGTGCCTTTGTTGCAAACAATGATTTTTGCACTTGGTGATATTGTTACAGTTAATTGTGGTGAGCCATATAACTCTTGCAGATTGGTGAACTTTCTAGTTTCCTTATGTGAACATAATTTTGTCCAGGTTTGGAATGCTTGCAAGGGCAATGCAGATGATGCAGAACAACCTAATCATGAGATGGATGTTTTAGCTGGGCATGAGAATGATGTAAACTATGTCCAGTTTAGGTTCGTCTGCCCTGATACACTGACTGTGATTAATGGATTAAATCTTTTATTATTGATTACATTTTTGTCTCATCATGCAGTGGCTGTGCCGTAACATCTAGATTTTCCGTCTCTGATACTTCAAAAGAAGAAAACATCCCAAAATTCAAAAATACATGGTGTGTATTCATTTCTTGAGAAAGAGATGTAGATAGTCATCTTGTAA
Organism: Mitragyna speciosa; assembly: GCA_024721245.1. Classification (NCBI taxonomy): domain Eukaryota; kingdom Viridiplantae; phylum Streptophyta; class Magnoliopsida; order Gentianales; family Rubiaceae; genus Mitragyna; species Mitragyna speciosa. Next base: position 9,561 of record JAMWEH010001655.1, on the reverse strand, counting down.
TTTAGATTATCTTTGTGAATCATTGCAGCAATTTAGATATTGCATTCTTTTGGAGAGACTATTTAATGATTTATTTACATTCTCTTTTTAAGGTATAATCAGGACAACATAGTTACCTGCTCTCGTGATGGTAGTGCTATTATATGGATTCCAAGATCTCGTAGATCACATGTGAGTTCTTCCAAATTCTTTCTGATTGTAATTTTTGGAAACAATCATTGTCCTAGTCTTTTCATATGTTAATAAAGAAAAAGTTTCTCATTGTTTCAAATTCTTTCAGCACGTCCAAGAGTTATTTGAGGGGTTAAAATAGCATTTCTTTTTATATGCTTTTTTATTTTGAGGTTTTATTTGAAAATTTGTGAGCGTATATTCCTCCAATTTTCTAATTTTAGGGTAAAGTTGGACGATGGACACGGGCATATCATCTTAAAGTTCCACCACCACCTATGCCGCCTCAACCACCAAGAGGAGGTCCTCGTCAAAGAATTCTTCCTACTCCTCGTGGTGTTAATATGATAGTATGGAGCCTGGACAACCGGTTTGTCCTTGCTGCTATCATGGGTTAGTTGCTTTCTATGAATGTCTTTCTGGATTCATCTTTTTCTACTTTCCTGGCATTAAATTGTTTTGCAAGATGTTCCCATCAAGATGACCTGTATGTGCATTTGCTTCATAATTTTGCGAAATAGAGGTCTGACAATGAAACTCTTTGGCAGTTGATTTTTACTTTAAAGATTGTTTTTCAAGAAAATATAATCCTGCTCTGATTTCCCACTGCGTGATGGAGACTCAAATATTTAGATCCTTTTTTTGTCATATTATTCTGTGCCCCTTGTTTGCTACCTACATAATGATTTTTTTTTTTTTTGCCATGTGTCAGATTGCAGAATATGTGTCTGGAATGCTGCTGATGGCAGCTTAGTACATTCTTTGACAGGCCACAGTGAATCAGTAAGCCGTTTACCCCGCTGTGTGTGTGTGTGCATGTGGGTGTCTGCCTATTGTAGTCCTTGGATATTAGATGTAAACTGCGGTAGGTTTTTGCGGCTGTTCAGTGGTAATCATGTGACATAGAAATTATATCACATGTAAATGATAGATAGCTTTTACTTTTTCAACTTTACATTGTGATTTGGAATCATAGCTGTATATGAGAAACAGGATTTGTACCTTTCAAAACTTTTTCTTTTTGGGAAATTTACCTGAGATCAAATGAAAAAATATTGGTGTTTTTATTATGTTTTCCCAAGGTGCTGAACCAGTGTCCTCAAAATCGAATTTAAAGTAGACTTTCCAGATATTGGCTTCACTTAGAGTCTTGTACATTATAGAATCATTTTTTTTCGTATGCAATTACCTTTGGCATGTTGTCTTTCAGCTACAAAAGCAATGCTAGGTGCTAATTTTTATGCCTTTTCACATTTTTGCTTGTGCCATATTTCGTTAATGTTTCAACTCCTAGTTCCCCTATAACTTTTAGTATGAATAACTGAATCTTAAAAACATAAGCATTTCAGGATTGGTGCTTTTGGTTGAGAGTTGTTAAAATTTTTTGAAGATGTAATTTGGCATACTTAATACCTTGCCAGATATCCAATCGCTGTATTGTCCTCCCCCTACCTTAAACTGAAAACATAATATTTTCTCAATTCATGATTTACATCATTACATTTGGTTGTTGGTCTTGTCACTGAGCTGCATTGACACTGGCTTGTGACTTTTGCAGACTTATGTTCTAGATGTTCATCCCTTTAATCCCCGAATTGCAATGAGTGCTGGATATGATGGGAAAACGATTGTGTGGGATGTGAGTTTAATCCCTTATAGTTTTGATATCTATCAATTATATTCTTTTGGGGTTTTCAAGCTTATTTATTACCTCCCTCCTCCCCCCCCCCCCCCCCAAAAAAAATGTAGATATGGGAAGGTACACCTGTTCGTACTTATGAAATTGGACGCTTTAAGCTGGTTGATGGAAAATTCTCTCCGTAAGTTGATGAATGCCATAGCTAAGCCTTTCTCTTTTGCCTTCTAACTTTTTGGGTTTGGTTATTTCTATTCCTTTCTCTAGAATATTGTAAGTAGTCAAAATTTATTGTTCATGTTGGGAAGATGTTTATATAGCTGTAGTTTGATCTGTCCATTGGGTCTATCGTGTGCTCTGGAGTTAAGTGATTTATCAGCTGAGTGTATTGTAATGAATATGTGCAATGTATTTTAATTGAGTTGAGTGTATCATGGAAAAAACTAACAATCTAGTTCTTTCAATCACTTTTATGATCCATGTTTATATGCAAAAGGCACAAATTGGACAGTGCATTGGTTGACATTTCATTTTTCATGTGCAAATTATTCTTCAGGGATGGAACATCCATTATACTCTCTGATGATGTTGGTCAGCTGTATATACTGAGCACTGGGCAGGGAGAATCCCAAATGGATGCCAAATATGATCAGGTACGATGTCACATCTTTTTAGTTGCAGATTTGATGTTTTGTGTGTGTGTCTGTGTGTATGTGCAAATTTAGTTAGCCTGTTTAATAAATTGGTAATCTCCTAATGTCTGTTGACAGTTTTTCTTAGGGGATTATCGTCCACTTATTCAAGATACACATGGAAATGTTCTTGACCAGGTTATTCACTATTTCTTTTTCTATATTTGTTGCCTTGTTATTTTATTTGCTTACCACACTTCCCTTTTTTCACTTTTTGGAGTTTGTGGGTGGGAGATGGTGGACATAAAAGCTATTGCTCTTCTTTAGTTTTTACTAATAAAGGGTAGATGAATGACATATTCATTTTTACTATTAGTTGATGGATTTAATAGAAAAGAACTTTTTGGTTTCATTGAATTAAGGATGATGTAGATGACTTGTAACGTTTTTGTATAGGAAACTCAGCTTGTACCTTACCGAAGAAATATGCAAGATCTTCTTTGTGATTCAGGTCTGTTGGTTTTTTTTCCTTCTTTCAGGCTCATGGTTACTGATTTTCTATATCTTTGCTAGTAATTTTTAGCTTGTCAGTCTCTTAAATGCAGCATGTCTTATATTCTCCCTAAGAAAATGACATTTTGTATGGGATAGAAAATAAAGAGTATGACACACTGGTTTTCAATGCTTTTTTTCCGACAGCCCTGCTTCCGTATCCTGAGCCTTATCAGAGCATGTACCAACAAAGGCGGCATGGAATCTTGGGCATTGAATGGCGCCCTTCTGCAGTAAAATTTGCTGTTGGAGCTGATATCAGCCTGGACCAAGATTATCAAATGCTTCCCATAGCAGACTTGGATATATTGATTGATCCACTTCCAGAGTTTCTGGATGCAATGGACTGGGAGCCAGAAATCGAGATACAAAGTGATGATACTGACTCAGAATATCATGTGACTGAGGAAAACTCTTCTGCAGGGGAACAAGGAAGCTTAAATTCTGTTTCTTCTGCTGATCCGGAGAGCAGTGGAGATGACAGTGAAGCTAAGAATTCTCACAAGGATGGCCTCCGTAGATCGAAAAGAAAAAAACAGAAGGCTGAAGTAAGTTCCTTTTCCTGTCTTATTATTTGCTGGAATGCATATTTTGGGCAGAGCAATTGATATCTTTTTTTTTTATTTTTATGACCCAGATTGAGGTCACAACATCTTCTGGAAGGCGTGTTAAGAGGAAGAATTTGGATGAATATGGTGATTGTTCACTTGTAAATAGCCGTGGTAGAAAATCAAAAGTTGGTCGTAAGGTCTCAAGGAAAAAGTTATCTTTATCAAAGTCCTTACGACCTCAGAGAGCAGCTGCGAGGAATGCTCTTCATTTATTCTCCCAAATTACAGGAACATCAACAGATGTGGAAGAAGAATATAGCACAGAAGGTGATTCATCAGAAAGTGTAAGCATACTAGAGGAGTCAAACATTGCAAGTGAAGAATCAGATTTGTCTTTGCAAAACAGACAACAGGAGAAATTGAAAGGAAAAGGAGTTTCAATTGATCAGTCTGAGGATTTGGATATACGTGATCTCCAGTCTGACCTTTATCTAGATGCTAGAGCCAAGAGCAGATTAGTTCTAAAATTGCCAAGTCGTGATTCAAGTAAATTTGTAACTCCAAAATATGGCATGCCTGAATGTGAAAGCCAGCCTGGTCTTGCAGGCCTGTCATCTACAGCTTCCAAACATGCCAATGAGGTGAGAAAATTTTCTCAGGATCAGGGTTACAGTGCTTGTGATGCAAATGGCATTGAGATGGATAGAAGCCATGTGGCGCCACCTACAAAGGTTCAACACTTAAACTTGCTTGAAGGGTGCAAAGATAGTAATATTTGCTGGGGAGGGGTAAAGACTCGCACTTCTAAACGTTCGAGGATGGGTGAATCACTGTCTTCAATTACACATGCTGGATCTAATTCATTTCTTGATGGACACGACAAAACACAAAATCTTGGTATTGGGCACAATGAGAATGATTTGGAAACTACCTCTGCAGTCCAAAGTGATAGAGCTAAGACTGATGCAATAGTTGAAACAAACAAGCAAGATGGTAGTGGTGTTAGCATTCCTAATAATTCAGAGGCAGCTGGGAATATTGATTCAGATTCCTTCTTGATTGACTCCAAAGACACTGAAAAATCATCAGCTCAGCAGGTTACTGGTATACCTGGACCTTCCATTCCAGTTTCTTATGGGAAAGATAACAGTTTTCAATTGCCAGAGAAGTCTTTGACAATGCCAACAAAACTGCGTATCAAGTCAAGAATCTTCTCTAGTGATGAAAGCTCGGGAAAGATAAAGGGTGAATCTTCATTCGAGGATTTTGGGCACAATTCCTGTGACATGTCTAAAAGTCCAGACGTCATGAAGAATTTAAATTCCGGCATTCTTATTGATGGTGATACTAAACTACTAAATTCAGATAATGGAAGCCATGATCCGATGCAAGAATCTGAAAGTCTGGTTGATAGGTCTTCTAGGTCTGCATTGTTGGACTTGCAGCATTTGCCTCCTCAAAATAGGTTGTTCAGTGCTGTTTATCGAAGGTCAAAGTCTTTGAGGAGAAGTAATCAAGAACATGGTAATAGAAATCAAGCCAGCACTTCAGCTGCAGAAGATCATAACCTACATGATGGAAATGAGGTGCTGATTAAAGGTGTCAGGAGGACAAGGTCCATTAGATCAAGGTCATCAGCCGCGGATGACCATAGTGTAGATGATGGAAATCATGTGCAAATTGAAGGGATCAGGAGGGCAAGGTCCATCAGATTGAGGTCAACAGCTTGTGATTCCAGTGTTGCAGGCAGCACGGATAAACTTAAGGAAGCCCATGGTGGTTCACTAGATACCCCAACTTATGCAGAAAAGTCTTCAGTAAACGGAGATGATGAAAACTCTTATGAAGAACGGGGAGCTGCTATGGGATTAAGATCAACCAGAACCAGAAGAAGTAGTCATTATGATTGTGAAGATAGTCCACCAGAAAAGAGGAAATCAACTCAATCAACAAGAAGTTCATGGTTAATGTTGTCAATACACGAGGAGGGCTCCCGGTACATCCCCCAGCAAGGGGATGACGTTGTGTATTTGAGACAGGTTCCTTGAGTTTTCATTTAGTATATATATTGTAGAATGGTAGAGAACTTTATTCTTTGACTGTAATATTAGCTGTCTTCATTCTTGAATGCATTGTTTTTTCTTCAGGGCCACCAGGAGTATATTGATTGCTGCAGTTTAAAGGATTTAGGCCCTTGGAGTACAATCAAAGGCAACATCAGAGCTGTGGAGTTCTGCAAGGTCGAAGAGCTCGAGTATTCAACAATGAGTGGTTCTGGCGAGAGTTGCTGTAAAATGTTACTTAAATTTGTAGATCCTGCATCTAGTGTAGTTGGTAAATCATTTAGATTGGCTTTGCCTGAAGTGACTAGCTTCCCGGACTTTCTTGTTGAGAGAAGTCGATATGATGCTGCAATTTTGAGAAAGTGGACTTCTCGTGACAAATGTCAAGTTTGGTGGAAAAATGAGGGTGAGGAAGATGGTAGTTGGTGGGAAGGCCGGATATTGACCGTAAAACCTAAATCTCCTGACTTTCCAGGACAGTCCATGGGAAAGATATGTGGTTCAGTACAAGAGTGATCCCAGGGAGACACATAAACATAGTCCCTGGGAACTCTATGATGCTGATACACATTGGGAGCAGCCTCATATTGATGACCATATTAGAGACAAGCTGCTTACTGCTTTTGCCAAGCTGGAGCGATCTGTAAATAAGAATCGGGTAACTATACTTCTTTACTTGGTAGGAATATTTGAGTTGGTTTCAGAACTGGATGTTCTAATGGTTTGTCTGTCCTGCAGGACTATTATGGAGTGCAAAAGTTGAGAGAAGTTTCACAGCAAGCCAGTTTCATTAACAGGTATTCTTTGCCGCTTCTTCTTAGAGTATGTGATCATGGAACAACAACTATTCGCATTTTCTATTCACTAGTATTGTTACCATGAATGCACTCAAGCGGCACTGAAGTCACAATATTTGCTGATGCAGTGATGGGAACCTTGATTGCAAAATTCAATACAGATATCTTGTTACTTGTTAAAGGTCAGATGTTGACAAGTGTTTCAATTGTGATCTGCAGGTTCCCTGTTCCAGTGTCTCTTGACGTGATCCAATGTAGATTAGAGAACAGCTATTATAGAAGTTTAGAGGCAATGAAGCATGATGCTAAAGTGATGCTGTCAAATGTCGAGTCTCATTTCAGAAGAAATGGTGACGGTTAGCAAAAATGAGACGGTTGTCTGATTGGTTCACACGGACAATATCCTCCTTGTAGCTTTCCTCAGACACAAATTTTGTAGAAAATTCAGCTGGCAATGGCCTTTTAGACCAAGTTATTCATCTTGTATATATATTCTTATTTCAGTTTATGATTCTTCACTTCATTTTCTAGGCTAGGGTAGCATCACTTCAGTTGAGGAAATTGGTTTGCCTTTAGAAGGTTGATAGTTAAGTAGGAAAAAGCTTCGGTAATCTATTAACAGCTGTTGTCGGGAAGCTTCTTCTAGCAAATATTCATTTTGTATAGTCTTTAACTTTGAGAATCAGCATCAATTGCCACAAATTGGAGCTTACCTGTTGCTTTTACCATCTTGTATCTACGAACAGTATGTGACTTGTGTAGTTATTCAATTTGAACTTTGAGCTTCGTGAAAGAATCGTCTATTCCGGCTCTTAAGAGTGCAAATTTGTAACCTCCGTACGCAAAATGTGCAACTTTCACGCGAATAAATGATTAGAGATCTTCTGTTCTGTTTGTGTGTGTGTGTGTGTGTTATTTTTTTTAAGATTTTCAGACAAGACTAACATTTCCCAACTTTAAGAATTGAAGCTAGCAGGAAAAGAAATTTTAATAATAGAATTTTTTGTGGCCTAGTTATATCAATTTAAATCACAGTGCTAATTTCCGTCAAATGGATGTGTTCATCAAATTGTTTACAGCAGTTCGTATTTTAACCCAACATCCATGCTAACGACAAATGCAAGTAGTTAATCCAGAAAGTGAGAGACTAAATTGCATTTCCGGTACGAACCCATGAAGTAATACTGAAAGCAGACTAATTCTATCATCAGTCATTTTTGATGAATTCTTCTACAGCTAAACCAGTAGTACTCCTGGCAACTAAGCCTTTGGTTTGGACATGAATATCAATCTCTCCACCTGTAACCACAGTTTGTGTTGCAGCAAACGAAGAACAGTGTCATACCCTCCTCTCCCCTAGCAGTTGCCTGCAATTTTTTTTTGAAAATTGGAATGTGAAAACATCAATAGACTACATAAGTTCAAGATATTTACTACACCAGCCTACTCTTTCTGACTACACTAAATTAAATTCCCAGGAGATGCAACTCTTCGACTAACAAAGACATCCAGCCAAAAAGCTCAAGTGAGTCAGGAGCACAGACTTGGAACAAGCAATTCAGATGAATGAACAACAATAATTAGTAAAGTGCAGCTATATAACACCATAAATCTGAACTTAGGAAAGTCACCTGAAAGAAAACAGCCTCTCCATGGCCACATTGAGCACACCGCACAGATTTGGTGCGTGGAAGGGTTGGATCAGCAGCTACATCCTGCAAGACTTGAGTTCGCTCTCCAACACTATGGTGTATTTCATTTCTGTACACGCAATTGTTGTCTGCAACTTCCTATACAGGGTCAAAAAAAATCTTAGGAGGAAAATGACAGTGACTGCCATAAAGAGAAAAACTGAACTCTGAACTCCGAATTAATAGTTAATATCGATTAATACAGCTCACAGAAGGAAATGATGGCAATCTTTTCTCTTTAATAAAATAACATATCCTCTAACATGGTAGGAAGTGCTGGAAGGACAAAGCAGGAAAATCAAGAAAATCAATCAATACATCTTCTTCAGCCAGAATTTGATGAGTAAGAGAATAGTATCAAATATCACTTCCTCATTAATCAAGCAAGCTAGCCAATATATCTGGTCAATTTTTTAAAGCTGTTCCAGAAAGGAAAGTGAAGAGCGTCATGCAAGTGCCACTTAAGGGAGGAAAACAGTAGTCAAACCATAATTGGATGGATATGCTATTAACTAGTTGCGCACTGGAGATCAGCTGGAACCAGAAATTCTGTGTTACATGGGCCAGCCTTCTAAGGCCCATATTAACCAATAAGAGCAAACCAAACAGTTAAATTAACACGACAAACCAGCAAGGAATTGAAATCCAGAATTCTGAAGCTTCAGCAAGAAAAGCCCTTTGAAGGACTTAAAAGACAAAGATGGTTGAGTAGCCAAGACATAGATAACATTGTTCACCCACACATCATTTGAAAAAGCTATGTGAAAGAGAAAACGGGGGGGTTTATTGGAAATGAATTCCAGATTCTTTAGCAATCGTATAATGCTTTTACATTTTCACGCGCTTAAGTTCCAGGCATGAAACTACATTTCACACAGGTGTGCAACCTTGTGTTGGTTCTTTAGACTTTCCTAATAATCTTAATTACTGAACTCAAAATCATAATTCTCATTACTCTATTTTGCTCTTACAAAGTGGCACCAGGTAAATTAGCCATTATTCACTTCTCGTCCATTCCAAACTATCTTAGACTGCTCCAGAAAATTCTCTCTCAGGTGGCTTTTATCATCTTCCCCCTTTCTTAACAAATTAAAAAGAAGCGAGAAAGGGGATGGGGCAATCAGTACCAAACCTGGGACGACAACGAAAGATCCTCTAAACTACACGGCCATATTCAACTAACTTTTTTGAGCTTCTTTTTTTTTTTTTTTCTTTTTTGAAAACTTATTCAACAATGACATTAATAAAATGCTCTATATTTGCAGATAATCAAAGGAATTAAAGAAACTACCAATACAAAACACCCAAAAACGGTCTTTTCTTTGTCTTTTGTTCCTTTTAAACATTTAAAGCCAGCCAATTTTAGCATTAAAAGTAAAACCCTAAACCCTTGGAAATAATAAACAGAGGAGGTAGTGGCGTGGGTGGGAGGAAACGAGGAGACCTACCTGGTGATCACAGTTGCGGC